>JAUBOD010000819.1:6065049-6082212 GCA_032353885.1 Nothura maculosa | reverse complement strand
TTAGTCTCCTCTTCTCTAAGCTGAACAGGCCCAGCTCACGCAGTCTCTCCTCATACGAGAGGTGCTCCAGTCCATTAGGTCATGTAATCTTACCCATTTCTAATTAGTTATAAACCATAAGAAAAACAGATTTTTTTTTTTGTGTGGATCCACCAAATTCCCATTTGGGCTTGAAATTTCTTAGCTGAATATGTTTAATCTAGGAATTAAGATTAATAAAACACACCTAAAGTACTGTGTGCAGTTTTGGGCTCCCCAGTATAAGAGGGACATGGAGATTGTAGAGAGGGTCCAGTGGAGAGTTACAAAGATGATTAAGAAACTGGAACATCTCTCGTACAAGGAGAGACTGTAGGAAAATAGAAAAGGACTCTTCGTCCCCTTGTTAAGTGTTTCTTTTTCAGTGCAAACAAATTCTTTGAGTCTGAATAAGCATTTTTCTCTATATCTCCCTACGAGAGTGGGCTGTAAGATGGGTGTGTGAGATAGGTGCTTATCTGGACTGTCTCCAGGAGTCTCCAAATACGATGGGCCGAGTGGCTCCCATGTTCCCTGCTTTGGCTGCACAGCAGCCTGGATCTGTGCAGGGCTGGGTTGTGTGCTGCAGTGAGAGGGATCCAGCCTTTGGGGCACATGCCCCAGCCAACAGGGAAAGCAAATCCCTGAGTAGCCTCTGTTTTGCTTGAAGAGGGAGGAGAGAACTTCAGCCTTTGTTCTTTTGCTATTCTGACCCATAGGTGGATTGGCAATGGTAGGAAGACTCATGCAAAGGAGACTTAGTGCATGTTTAATGTTTTCTTCATGTTAGGATCCATTAAAGCCTGATGCCTGTTGCTAGTGGTGGTGGTCAATGCACCATGACCCAGGAGTATATTCTGTGCAAAATGAAAATAATGTTGTTTGGATGTAAGAGAGAAATCTGTAGACACTTGTAACTTTGCAGTCAAGCTTTTAAAGTAACATCTCGTGGAGAAGAGAGCGGTCTAATTTCATATATCTGAAAACATGTTTTTACAAGCAGAGTACTGTTTAACAATGCTGAATGCAATAACTGTTATTGCCACTTAAATGTATTGTGGAAGACATGGACATGCATTTACTTGTATAATGCAGCCTTGGTTGTTACTGTGGCCTTGACCACATCCTGATTTAAAAGGTCAGTGCTTGTCATACATCTCATTGCAAACAAGGCCACAGTTCTTATCAATTTGTACTGTTAAAACAGAGCTGTTGCCAGGTTTGTTGGGTGGCTTCAAAAGGTTGTTATAATTGTACTTAGCCTTGCGTTACCCAGTTCATATCAACATTAAAATTATCATGTGTTGTATTACTCATACATCATTTTGTTGTTGTTGTTGTTGAAGGATGTGAACATAGTTTAACTTTTTTCATGTGTATTTTTTTTATTCTCTCCATTTTGTGCTGACATAAATGTGATACAGGTGTATAGAGATGTGTGCTTGTGTATATATTTTATATAGGCATAAAATGATGTTTCAAGAATTGAAATAAAACATACAAATTAGCTTTTGCATGTTAAGATTGCTTAGGATATAAATATTTGTGTTTTAGACTCATTTAATTGAAAGCATATTGAAAACATAAATCACAGCCCTTGGTGTGGAAACTTGCATTTTTTTCTGAATGAGCCCAGGATACAAACTGAAATGTGTTAAGTCTTTATATCATCATAGCCATATATCAAGGACATTCATTATGGTATCACCAAGGCTTTTAATGAGGAGAGGCTGAAGTAGTGCCTTTTCATTACAGAGACTGTTGAATGTACCTGTCTATGTGTATATAGGCCATGTTATGAGTTATTTGATTAAATACAAAAAGGGGGTTTTTATGTCTCACTGTCATATTTTTGGATACCTGAAATCAGACAGCAGATTCTGTTATTTGAACAGCATGTTGTAGATGTGAACTGGGGATAGGCAGGAGTCTATATAAGCACTCTTGCTTTTCAGATTAGTTAAGAAGTATTGCAAATCTAGTTAATTTAACAGGACATACAGGTACTTGTAAGCTCAGAAAATGAGATGATTGATTTTAGATGCTCGCCATAGGCCTCACAAATAAGAAATGTTTTCTATTAGAAGAAAATCCTTGTGAATTGCAAAGAATCCATTCCTGACTGCAAAGAATTAATAATTTCAGGCATGGGCTACACAGGATGTGGTGCAGGCATACCAGGGTTTAACCTCTGGTATTTAACCACTATTAATGCTTGCATCAAACAAAATTCTCATTTAAGTAAAGTTTTTATTTCACTCACTTCCTAGTCCAGTGGTGCTTTCAAAGCTTGTGCCATCTGTCAGCTTATTCCAGCTGTCTATACAAGTACAAATGTTTATTGTTCCTCGGTTTTTACATTTTAGTGTCTTGCATAAACCTAAATTTAGCAGCAATTTCTAGGTGTTGTATCAGACATTATAGCTCCAAGCGTTTAATAATTTAACCATTCCCTGTACTGTAGAATCCATTAATCTATTTACAGTGAACTAAAACAAATGGTGTGAGCTTTCAAATAAAGAGAAGCAACTTCAACATCATGTCTATATGTGACAGAACTGCAGCTTCTAACTATATGCAGACTTTCCAACATTGTTACAGTAGAACTCATGAAATGATGAGATTGGCTTTAAAATCTTAGCCTAGATATTTTTATTCCTTATGAAAAGATTGAGATGGGAACCTCTGGGATTCTCTGTGGTTCTCTGTGAGGTGTTTATAACCACACGAGAGAGAATTCACAAATAAATCTTGTGATTTTGAGGTGATCACTCACTTCCATAAGCTGAGCCCTTCAATAAAGTACCAAATGCCAGAAGACTCTCAATAAAGTCAGGAAAGTTAGAAATGTTGACCTATGCAATAACTGAAATTGCTGCTCTGTATGCGTAGCCCTTATTTAATAAAGTAGGCGATCTCAGCGGGGTCCTTGGTGTGGATATACACGTCTCAAGGAATTTCCCACAAGGCTGACACGAGTCTCTTTTCCGGACATGCTGCTTCACTGTACCGTGCTTCATATAAGCATCCTCTGGTAGAAGGGCTGTTTTGCTGCACTGTTACAGAGCACATCTCTTCTGCAGCAGACGTCAATGTTGCTGTGTCAAGGGCTCTTAAATTTTCTCCCCAAGTTACTTAAAGCTTTTGCTTTCACGTTCACTTTTGCCCAGTAATCTGCCACTAACAAGGAAGGCGGTTGCTCACTAAATTTTAGCTGTTAACTTCTGAGTCCTGACTGATGTTCCTTCTGAAGTATGTTGTTACTGGAGCTGAGGTTTGTAGGAGCCGTACACCTGTTTTGTGCATGTTGTATTTTGGGCTACTTGCAAGTACCTGACTACGTGGTGAGACAAATAAGAAGTTTGTGTCATGGATGACAACCTTCTGTTTTCTAATACATGCCTTCAGGTGTGAGAAGCTTTTGAAAAGCCTTTTATCTTTCAGAGGTTTGTCAGCCTTTATGAGATCTGTCTGCAGAAATTGTAATAGTGAAAAACAAGAGAGGTCCTCCCTGCGAGGAAAAGGCAGCTGCGAAAAGGCAAGAAGTGCTTTCACAAAGGCATGTCTGGTACAAGCTGTTTCACTGCTGGCCACAGCAGAGTCTTTAAGATCTCTAACCTCTCAGTGGTTGGGAAGAAGTTTTCTTTTTTTCATAGAACTGGTATGTTAAGGGACGAGTTAACTCATTTTACTTTGCTAGGTGAAACTTCATTAAAAATATCCGAAATTCCCAGAAAATTCTTTCCTTTATTGTCATTGTACTTAGCAGCTTGAAATCGTGAAATCTGATTATAAAGACGTCACCTTTCATTTTACACGATTAAAAGTAAATCTTTTCCAAATCTAAAGTCTGAACCAGCTGTTCTGCCAGATCTTGACTGGCAGTGCTCCATATTCCTGCAGAGTTGTTTCTCTTTCATGGATTCTTAGTGTGATGCCCAACATTTCCAATTGCTGCCTCGTTAAAATGTTACCTAAACCCTTGTCTGAGGTACAGAATTCTCCATTACCTGCAAGAGAATAGCTAGATTTGTCTTAGTTATCCTATCAAACCAAAAGATGTTACCATATTTCTCACAAAATGATGTGATGCAGGTGTGGACCAACAGAAAAATAGGATGAGTCCAATAAGGTAGGGTGGCATGTCAGCGCTGGTGAGATTTACAAACATGATTCCCCACAAATTCCAAACAGAAGTTCATATATATCTATATATATGTATATAAATATTAATTTGTGATCCCAAAATGCTAAGGGATAGGTGGTATTACTCTCTAAATAGTCACTCTGGGTCAGATTCTCAGTAGGGGTGTAAGTGCTCTCTTTAACTTAATCACATTAATTTGCACTGGCTGGGTATCTGTTTCACTGAATTCATTTAATTTTCAGTCTTACTACAAAAATATAACCTATTCTGGATGAATATTTTCCTGATACATTTCAGAAGGGGTAAGTAAGAAGCAGAAGCAGTAATGGAGGACAGACTATTCTGGGTCACAATTTAATGTAATTATTACGAAAGGGTTACTGGAACTGAATGGTGATAGAAATATGCCTGTATATATACAGCAGCAATTTCAATGCTAGCCTTTCTTGTGTGGATAATTTTGTGTTTTAAGACATTTTTTTTTCACATTCTAGCCAAGCTCCAAGACATACTCCCAGAGTGGCAGACACTCAGTATCAGTAGAGGTTCAAATGCAGCGGCAGCGGCAAGAAGAAAGAGAGAGTTTCCAGCAAGCTCAGCGGCAGTACAGCTCATTACCCAGGTATGGGAACTGTCTGAAGCTGTTCAGCGTATGGGAGCCTGGAGCTAATTTCATTTGTAGGAGGAAAATGTTGTGCTTAGTGCAGACACTTTTGTTTAGCATTGATATAAGGTGGAATGTATTCAGTGTGGAAGAGGCATAAAATTTCTTAAGTGAGAGCATGTGGGAGCTGTTTATTTGGGGAGAATTAGTTCTGAGTGGATTTCGGTGGGATTTGAAGACACAGAGCATGCAACAGAACTGAGACATTAAAACAAAGCTCTTCTTTGTGGGACACCATCCAGTTTCAGGTTCTACAATTACAGAAGTCTCCTGAGCATGACATGAGTTGTCCCCTCTTATCCCCTTTTGACATAGCAGATACTGTTTTTTTCTCTTGCCTAGTTCCTTACTAGGTAGAAATTCTATCCTTGTGATGCTGATACAGAGGCATAAGTTACCAGGAAAAATTAAAAAAACAAACAAGCAAGACCTCAGAAAAAAAGAATAAGGAGTTAAGAAATTCTATTCAAAGCTCAGGGGCCTCGGGATTTCTAGCATATACATTTCTTCTGAGTTAGTGGGTCATTAACAGTAGATGCTGAAAATTAACATGCTGATTTTTCTAAAGAAATCTGTATTTTGAAAGTTCATAGGATTTAAAATGACCTATTTGGGCAACATGTCATTTATTTAATATATAGCTTAAAGAATTGTGAAAAATTTGCCTACCTTGAATTACAAATTGGATAATTGTCATAGTTAAGTACTGTACTAATAGTCTATTTTCAAATATTAATGGCAACGATTGAATGCACAATCTTTTACGCTGCAACTTAGTATCAAATTTTCCTTGAATTAAGTTGTTCTTTCCAGACAACGTTATAACTTTTGTGCTTATGAGAAAATGCCTATTTTTTAAAAAAAGAACAAGTGAGAACTTCAAAAATGTGTTCTTTAACATGAGAAATGACTAGTGAGCTAGCTAATGAGTAATCAATGATGGTTTAACCAATGCTTTTGAGCAGTGGTATCTGTGCCATGCAGAGAGTAGACAGAGTTCTGAGGACCTTGCGCTAAATGTGAGTGTTGTGGATACTACCCTTCACCAACCATAAACCAGGGCATCAAGGTGTTCAGCTTTCCAGACTGTTCATAATGTTATGATCTATGTAAGAATCTCCTTCTTACCCAGAAATTTGTTTCCCAAGTTTCAAGTTGCAACTGTGGCTGTATATCAATTCAAGTTTGTGCTCTGTCTTCACTGTTAAGCTTTGCTGCTTTTCATCTTGTTAGTCTCTAGGAGCCTCATTCTTTTTCCTTGTAAATTTAAATCATTAGTACAGAAGGCAAATAAACTCTTTAATCAATCTTAAGGAATCTTCCCAGAAAGGCAGTGAAAGTGGGCCAACTAATTTTGAACAAGTACCAGAAAACAATAAAACAATAAATTAAATCAGTGCAACCAGTCATCATCTTGTCCCATGTGAAACTCTGAAAGTAATGTTCAACTCCAAGTTAATTTTGTAATATTTAAAATTTATCTTGCTCTAGATCAGAAACCTGGCAGTTTCGTAGCCTACAGAGGTTCATTCAGTTTTCTCATGTTCCAGGAAGTGATAAAACATGGTTTAAAAACATTTTTTTCTTTGGCAAAGCAGGGTATGTGAATAGCAACAAGAGTTATAACAATTGCATAAGAATTTATGTTATAATTTATACTACAATAATTTGCCTTCATTCTCAACAGCAGTTTCCATCCAGATTATCATAGATATCTCAAAATATATTGTGAAAAAGGGTAGTTAAGGTCATTTTCAAGTTATATATGTGAAAGAACAATTGCAAAAACATTGCATTGTGATTTATTGCTTTTATAAATGGTAGAACAATTCTCTGGGCTTCCTATATCTCCATTGCATATTCATTGGATGAAGCCACATTGGATCACATTGAATGAGTCATGTTGTGCTCTGACATGAAAAACAGACATACATACACAACTAAATGATTTTCTTATTGATTAATGTCACAATATATTTTGTTTTACTGCTTGATTCTTGTACACTAATTTGAATCTCAAAAGGAGTATCTCTTGTATCTCTTTCACTGTGGCACAAAATTATTTTACTTTATCATCACCAATCTTATTTTAAATTCATAAAAGCATCTAGCACTTTGATAGTGAATTAAAGATATTTCAAAACCATAATGTGGCTTTAAAATAATGTAGTGAGTTGTTGTGAAAAGAGATAAGAATTTGTAATTCTCGTATGTATTTGATTTATATATCCATGCCATGGAACCAGAAAGTAAAAAGAAAAAAAATGTTATCTCTGCTTTTTTTTATATAGAAGTTATAGTAAACTTGGAAGCAGCTCAGTTAACACGAAACTCCTTAGTTTTGAAACTGTGAAAATGCGCTTCCCATCTGTAAAACTAGCTATCAATAATGAGCTTTATCTTCTGACTTGAGCAGCTCTCGAGCAAGTGTTTGAAAGATCTGCCCATTGCATTTTTAATCAAGTGGAAGAATAGATCCAAATCTTTCACAAGTGACTTTAGAATTGATGGTTGTTATCTGATTGCTTAGAAAGCACAGAATTTTGTATGATTTCTTCTTGTTTGCTTCTGAATTGTTGCACTTTTTCTTGAGAACTCAATGGCTGTTGCAGCACTAGTTAGATATTCACAACATATTCCTCCTGAGCAGAGGACTCCATAGAAGATGGTCTCCAAGCAGAAGAGCTCACCTTGGGACAGAACAGAATGTCTTATTGAGAATAATATAACTGGGGGAAAACTGGTCACCCTGCAGGAGTGTCCTTCTTTTCCAGGGATTGTTCTAAGTAGCATTAGAAGAGTAATGGAAAGGTTTGTCTTAAGTGCATCTTCCATTTCTATTTTCAGGCAAAGCAGAAAAAATGCCAGTTCTGTTTCTCAAGACTCCTGGGAGCAGAGCTATTCTCCTGGTGAAGGCTTCCAGACTGCGAAGGAAAACCCTAGATATTCCAGCTACCAGGGATCAAGGAATGGCTATATGGGAGGACACGGCTTCAATGCCAGAGTTATGCTAGAAACACAAGAACTGCTCCGGCAAGAGCAGAGACGGAAAGAACAACAGCTGAAAAAAAAAACTTCTTCTGAAGGACCTAGCAACTATGACTCATATAAGAAAATTCAGGACCCTAATTATACCCCACCTAAAGGTCCTTTCAGACAAGACGTACCGCCTTCACCATCTCAGGTAGCCAGGCTGAACAGATTACAAACACCAGAAAAGGGAAGACCGTTCTATTCTTGAGTTGAAGAAACTGAAGATCAAGTCATCACGCAATAAGGAACATTTTCATACAAAGACTTCTATTTTGAACACTTTTTAAACTGATGGTACTAAGGAGTATATCCGTTGTCTGTTTCAGTGCCTTTAACAATGCGGGCAAAGAGCTGGTGGGCCTTATGTCTTTGCCGTTCTGTCTCAAGTGTTAGGTTCATGGAAGGATTTTCCACCATTTGACAATCATAGCGTAAGGGAGCAACATGTCTCCCTTGGTTACCATGTCTTGTAGCCCAGTGCAGTAGTTGTCAATGGCTTTTTACTAGGATTTGTTGTAACGTGTTTTACTTTGCAGTGAGTTATTATACCAACATACAGCTTTGTGGCATAAAGTTAATGAATTTGAGGTTGAATTAAGCATTGACATGTCCTTTTTTATTTCTCTCGGGTCAGGAGGGATGTTACATATCATTCTCGAATGGATAAGGCTTAGTTCTACTCTAGTTCACAATTGGAAAATGTTTTATGGTGGACTCATTACCAGTCTTTGTTGATCAATATTTAAGTGTCTGTATGCTGAAAAAAATATCCTTCTCCTATTATGCACATATGCACTCTTTTTCTGTCTCTCTCCCCACTCTGAGCTTATTAAAAAGCCTTTATCATGAGTCATGAGCAAAATAATATTAGGCTTTCAGTCATCCTGAGAATCCTGTTACAATTGCCTTATATCTTAATACACAACCCATTACAAATCAAGTAACTGGAGAGAGACTATTATATTTATAAATGCAATTGCATTCGAACCCTTGATTGGTATATTTTACTATTTCATTACGTATGGGGAATCATGAACAAACATACAAGTCAGTTCTTTTCTATTGTTTTTAAATAATTTGCTCATGTGACAATTGTGTCTAGGAAAAGGAGGAGGCAGATATTCATCCCATCATCATCTTGTATGTATCTGTGTTTATTTTGGCAAGTTTGGGAGCAAACTTAAAACATGAGTGAATGAAATGTCTTTCTTTAGATAAAAAAATGAAAAAAGAGAAAAAAAAATCTTTTTACAGTTTGTGAAGCTTTGTGGACAATTGCCTTGTGCTTCCGTATGCTGTATTGTTGCATCATGATACTACATTAAAAATAAACTTTTAATGAGAGTACATGAATTAGAGAGAAGTGGCTAGAAAACCTGTTACACATCATGCTGAAAACATATCAGTATCCAAAAATAACTGAAACTAAAAAGATTGCTCTAACAGGAATAATATTTGAATGTGCATATGGGATATGAGAATTTCTTTTTGCAGCAGCTGTTTTTATGTTTGTTGGTCTGAACATGTATTATAAGAATATAGCTGAGTTGCTGAAGTGCCTGCAAATCCTGATGTGAAAAGGGTTGAGAATGGATCTCAGCATATCTTGTATAAAATGGAGAGCAAGAAAGCAAGAAAGAAAATCATGTATTGCGTGATTGAAAATACACCTATTTTTTTTTACTGGCACATTTTATTTTTGCGCCAACTTGTTTCTAGAATATATGTGAAATATCAGCACACGTACCTGTGTCTTTTATGCCTGTTTGTTAACAGTTTTTGTTGTTAATAATGTACTCCATGTTTAAAAATTGTTACTAATGTAAGCACAGTGACATTGGACGACAATAGCTCTTTTACGCAGAATTTCCAAGGCTGTGTAAAATGGCTTTCCGTGTACATATGATATTTAGAATAAAAGGCTGTTTCCATCCTTGTCTTCATATTGCACATCAAACCTTACGAGAGCTGCTACAGACATTGCTTTGAAAAATATTCAACAGATGTTATTTTACCCTGTTCCTAATGGTTTGCGTGTGTCTTTCTGTGAGCACTTACAAACATGGCCCAAAAGAAGAAAATAAAGGATTTATAGTCCAGCCAAACACCTCAGGGTTATCCTCAGGGGTAAAAAATGCTCAGTTAAACGTCTAGTGTTATTTTGAGCTGCACCTGAGACATTTACAAGGTTGTTCCTTCTTCAAACTGCTCCCTGGCAGCCCCTGAGGATGCAGCACCCATGGGGTCTGTGGCTGGAGCCAGGTGAGGGGAGATGCTCCATTTGCCCCATCAGTGCCAAGTGCCCTTCCTGGTTTTCTCCCTTTTCCCCTCACTTTGCCTTTTGTCAGATACCACAGGCATGTCAGTCACCGTACTGTGTGTGTGCATGGCACCGGTCCGTTGCCATGGCAATTTTAGTGTCAGGCTCTTCACCGTGACTCCAGAGCGGGATCTCGAGGGGCAGGGAAGTGGGAGCTGCGGAGAGGACAGGCAGCTTGCAGGGCCCGGGTAAACGAACAGGAGGATTTTGCCAAAGATCTAAATTTTAGCAACTCACAGTTGTGAGAAGGAACTAACTGTGTTTGCAGCTTCACAGATCTTGCTGGCTCATCTGCTGCCTGGGGTCCCAGCTCCCACAGTCCAATATTTCTATGGAATCGTTCAGAGAGGAAATAGCTGCAGGCGCTAAAATGCACCCCCAGGAATGGAAAACAGGTTGAAGCCCTTTTCAAAATAAGGTTTCTGATAAACTGCTGAAGGAAAAAGGGCACATGCTTGGAAAAGTATGAAGTACAGCATGTTTTATGTGTGAGAATGGCATATGTTAAAGTTTACCCTTGTATGAAACTGCTCTTCAAGGTGTTAACAATTTGCCATAATTAGACGTGTTCATGAGAGAAGGCAGATGTTCTCTTTGGGCAACGCCTGTGTTATGTTAGCAAAGAATAAGGTCTTTTCCTGGCTTCATCATCCTGTCTTCTTCCTGACATAGCGTAGACAGGATTTCTAATATTAACTCCCATGAGTTGCAAAGGGTGATAAGGAAGTGGGAGGGAGATGTTTTAATAGAAAATAACCTTTAGTTCTGCATAGCAAAGAGATCCAAAAGTTAATTGAGCTAACTACATTACTGCAGTAATTTGTTTGTGGACGTATTACCATTACGATATTAGCTCCGTACCATGAGTGTATTTAAGAATGGTCACAGGACAGATTGCGAGGGAGCTCACGGCGTCACAGCAGTGGGTGTAGAGCTTACGCATTTTTGCTATTGAAACCCTAAAAAAATCTGCAAAACTCTCTGGTATTTTATCAAAATCATTTGCTAATGCTATTGAAATTCCATGGGAAGACTTAATATTATCAATGTAGAAGACTTCTGCCTTTCTAAAAAGAGCTTACTTCCCTTCTTGTTGCAGGGCCTCCTTTGAAACAAGAGTGCAGCCTTAGTGAGTTATTTTATGGGACAAATATTTTAACATGTATCTTTGAGAACTCTGCCATCAAAAAGAGCCTCAAATGGCGCAGAGCCCAGCTGAGTATGGTCAGAAAGTACAATGGCCATTTATTGCTGGCCAAGTGCAGGAAAAACTGCAAGACAAAATTCAAACTGATTCTGAGGGTGGCTTGGTCGGCTGCCTCTCCAAGCCCTGCTGACGGTCTTCTCATGGTCCTTCTGCTTATATGGGTGTCTGTAACATTGCTTTTAGCTGTGCATTGCAGAGGGAAGCTAAGGGAAGAAACTTGGCCAGACAAAGAGGAGATGTGCCGGATTAGCAGAGTTGACTAAACACAGGATATTCTTGAGTAATTCAAACCTTTGAACTTGTGTTGTGGAGACTTAAAACTCATCTTGGCTATTGCATGTCCTGGCTTGCAAGTCTTCAAAATATTTCCTAATTTTATTTGCTGTGCCTAGCTCTTTCTTCATCATTCCCTCCTGAGTCCTCAGTGTAGCCTGTCAGGCTTGTGAGAGACATGTCAGGAATGTATGTACCAAAAAACACTCATCTCTTCTCTGTCCTGCTTTAATGATACCACACCTCGGCCCTCCAGGCTCGCTTTAACACGCAACCCTAACTTGGCAAAGGAGGAATGCAGGTCAGAAATATAGGATGGGAAACTAATTTCATGAAAATAGATTGTGTGTGTGTGTGTGTCTGTGTGTGTGTACTCGCACATGTCTGAAAGAGTAAGGGAGAGAGGCACAGATTGGATTCATTTGCCTTGAATTCACGTCCAGCTAGAAATCCTCTTCAAATATCTTGTAGCATTTCTTCCAGCTTAAGATTTGATGCACATGGTTTGTTCCCTCCCATACATCTTTGCTCTTTTTGTATTAGCATTGCACTGTCTCTTTTACATCTGCTGATTAATTCTCTTGCATTTATTTGTTTCTCTTAATGGCATGGAATTCATTCATATCCTAGGCTGCTTCTTGCCAGTGATGGATGTTTCTCCTTTAGTTTTGCAAACTTATTTTAATATTTCTTGCTCTCAGCAGCAGAGTTATCTTTTATAATTTACACTTTAATCACATTTTTAAAAATTGAGAATGGAAATTTGAGTTGGGATTATGCAAAAGGAAAATCAGGAATATGGCTTTGATTTTTACCCTGCATGCAGTACAGCTAGAGTTCTATACAGAGTCATGTTTGAATGAAATAAAGAATAACATCAGGCCCAGGAGTTTAGTAGGAAAAAAAAAGTTAAGGAAAGTTTTGAAAATATTTATGTCTGTTTTGTGCTAGAGACTATCAAAAAAAAACGATCTTTTTGAGAGACAGTATTATTTAACAGCATATGGTCATGATTATAAGACAACTGACTGGGCCTGGGGTGCTTGTGCCCTACTGAAGCAAGCCAGGACTCCCTTCTCTTGGGAACTGGCCCTAGACTGTAGCATCCCCTAACATCTCCCTGCAGCCTGCAATGGAAATGGGTCTGTCTGGAGAGATGGAGCTGAGAGGTGCAATGGCAAAGGTAGAGGGAGCACAGCTGCAGAGGCAGTTTCAGGGGGCCTCTTTTTAATCTACTCCTTTTTGTTTGTTAATCTTAGCAAAACAAGCAAAGGAAGGAAGAGTGAGAGGAGTAAAACATGACCAAGGCTTCTCCTCTTTTGAGTTGGTCACTGCCAGCACTGCATCTGCTGGAAGGTAGTTGATGGTGTCTTTTATGTATTTTTAGATCATAAAGATTTTTTACAATTGGTGCCTGAAAATTCCAGTTTAGTTATATTGCTAATATATATTGATAAGTATGAAGCAGAATGCTGGACCCAGCAATAGCTGGGCACTTGCTACCTTTGGTAGCGAAAATGAATTCCTCAGGTCTCTTCATATAATGGAAGGCTGCATTTTTACAGCCTTTGCAGGGTGAGGGAGTGAGAGATCTTCTGAAAAGAGGAAATAAGTTCCCATGGACACTGGTTACAGCTGGAGAACCATCTGCAGGAATGGCAGTTCAAGGAGCTGCAGTCTCTACCAGGACGCAAAGTAGTTATCGCCTTTGCATTCAGCAAGCTGGAGAAGACACTAGTTTTCATTGCCCCGCTGGTATCATTCTTATGCCCTCTTCTTGAGGACCGAGAACCTGCTCTGGATACCCAGTTACAGCTCTGTAAAATTGCAGTTGTAGCCGGGGGATTAAAAGCCAGGGGCTCTCAGGAGCAGGAATGCTTTGCCTAACACCTCGCATGCACCGGTGACATGAGTTCCGTCCCACTCTCCTGTGACCCACTCATACAGTGCGTTCGGGCAATGTCTTGTTGACCAGCCTTGGTTGCACAAACTGTCTTAATAAATAATTGCTTATAAATAACAATAACAATAATTTATGAATACCAAATGACATAGTCTAATCAGATGTCTGCTAGAGACTAGCTAGTCTATAAAGGAAGGTAAAATTATGCTGTAGGAACTAGTTTTGCATTTGCACAAGAAGGTTTATGTTTAGGATGTCTTATCTCTGTTTGCCTTCTGAACCTCAGCAGAGGGTTAATTCGGTGAGTTGTAGCCTAGCAGGGACTGAAAAAAAAACAGTCTTGTTTTCGTGCCTGGTTGATGGGTTGCAAAAGTCTATAATCTGTATTGAATTCTTTGAGATAATTTTCCACATATTGTTTCTTTTTTCTAGAATTGTATAATATCCTATTAAAAATAGAAGCCACTAAATTATGCAACCTGTTGCTACCCCTGAGCTCAGTTAATACCAAAGCCAGCAAAGTAGAATAGTTACATTATGATTGTGGAATAATTTATGTTTGCATATCCCTTGTTTAAAAACATAATGCACAGATTTTGTTATGAATAGCTGTATACAGAATTTTACAATTATTCAGCCTTGATTTTATAAAGTCAGCTTGCACGAATGACTTTTCCATCTTTATGCAGAATTTTTCCACATTTTTGTTGACTAAAATATTACTAATCTAATTTCCTATTAAAAAACTCATTTCCAGCATTGCAAAACTGAAAGGTGCTACGAAGCATTTAGTCTTCAATTTACGTACACCAAACCCAGTAATCTGATGGGGGATTTCACACAAGGATGGCTACATGCAATTATATGGGCAAAGAAAAATTTTAGTCCATGGCTCTGCTTGACATTCATTTCATCTGTTGGTCTCCCACGGAGACTTCACTTATTGTTACATTGCCCATTGATGTGGACTTAAAAGTAGAAAAATCTACAAAGCACTGTTATATTATATTTACAATACTGTTTGTATTTCTTTTGTTTCTTTTCTTTTTAATTATATTTTGGGTTTGTTAGAAAGGGACAAAGTAACCAGATTGGGATAATTCATTTGAGTTAACAGTCATTGACAAGACAACATTAAGCATTCTCCAGATGAAGCATCAGTCATGAAAGACAGAGGGATAATCCTAATATTACAACTCAAGTAAATTAGTTTTCTCATATATATTCCAGCGTTGCATCAAGCTGTACCAATGCTTAATACTTGCATAATAATATGCACTTTTAAATGATGCCAGAAATTATTATTACAACAGAGAGATGGTTCAATGTTTTTGTTTATTAATGCGGGAATGTTGGAAGAGTATTTGATATTAAATGTCGCAGTCTAGAGTGATTGAAGCTAAACAGCTGTAAAAATGATTGAGAAGATTTGGGCAAATAAATACAAATGACTTACAGGCCTCCAAAGGCTGCCACAGCGGAAGTGCATCTCTGTGCTGTGTCTTTGACTTTGCAGAAAAAGGGGGACTGATGCCTTCAGAAAGGCAATGCAGGGCATTGGTGACCATCCACCTAAACCAACTTTTCTCTTTTTGTGTACACTAGAACCATTTATGCCTTGATTGGCCTGCTTCTTTCTTGCTTTTTAAGTCTGGCATAATTCATTTTTAACTGTCCATAGGTAGAACGTGGAGATTTTTTTTTTCCTAATAGTGTGAGCTTGGATATTCCAGTCTTTCTTGGTTGCTCAACAAAGCTTTAGCTCAAAGCTGTTGGCACATTGGCCATAAAGGCCATAACATTTTCCTTGCCAACAGAAGGTGGGAAGCAAGTGGGAAGAAGGGTTTTGTTTCACAGGAGCAGCTGCCTGCTGGGGGTGCTGGAGCAGTTCCTACCTGGAAGCAGAAGCTCCTCTACTGATTTTTCTCTTCCCAAGGTAAGGTAAAGCAGAGAGAGAGAGGAAAAAGAGAAAGCTGAGTTTTTGTGTCTGGAAGCTTGTCCATTTTCCTTCTTTTTTTAAAAAATAATTCACATTAATCTACTTGAAGATATTATCTTGCTCTCCTTACACTTTGCCTTGCCTATGTGCTACCTTGTCATTATAAAAGCAGTAGAAGCTGTAATAATAATGTGGATTTGACTTAGCCGTTAGGTTTCTCCTGAATTACCTGCAAAGTCAGTATGACACTCCCATTGGCACTGTCCATCCGTGATGGGACTCAGCCTGGGAAGGAAAGTCTAGAAATGTATCTTGGTGCTATGTAGATCATATAAAAAAAGAGAAAAAAAATCTCTGTTACAGAGCAGTTGATCTTGTTATACCATCTGTTTTCTCGCAGCCCATGCTAGACCATAAATGAAATGCGATTAAGGGTTTATCTCCCTGTAAATACCATGTATATTTATTGAATGATGAGTGAGCTGCGTTATTAGGACATTTGATCGGGCTGTTCAGATCCAGCTGGGAGAGTTTCAGAAAGAGGTTCGCAGAGGTCTCCAGTTGTCTCTGGCTGGTGTTGCAAGGCAGCAAGGTTGCAAGAGAGCCAGCGAGGCTCTGATCTAACACAGAGAACAGCCTGGATCTAACACAGAGAACAGCCTGCGCCTTTTGTTAAACATCTTCTCCTAAAAACGCTGGCAAGCACACATTGTTTCCTTATCATTTTTTCCTCTTGAGAGATTTCAATTCCATTTACCCCACGGGCCTAAATCCTTCCTGAACATATGAGTTAGACAGCAAGGAGGATTACTAGAAATAGCACAGACAATGACCGAGAGCCGTCTTGCGTGCTTTTTCTTTCCAGCCAGCCACCCACCTTTCATTATCAAGGGGATGAATACCATATCTGACTGCATAATCAAAATCCAGTGACCTGTCAGAGCAGGCAGTAAAATAAAGCTCTCTTGCTGTTTCCTTTTGACTAGGCTTCAGTTCTGGAACCCTTTTAACCCAATTTTTCTGACATACTGTAACTTGTAGGCATTTAGGATGCAACCACTGAGCTAATATGTTTTAGATTGTAGCCTTATAACATAAATGGCATATTTAGAGTCCTGATTTCATATGAAGTTGGAACACCCTGATGCCAAAGTAATAGCCTTTAATTAAAAGAGCTACAGCAAAGAAAAGTAAAAGCATATTAACAATAGAAATCTCTGACCAGTTTTTCCAGCAGTTTTTAGGCCTGAATTTTGCCAGCACATTCCCATTGAATGTCTAAGGTAAAAAGGAATGCTCACGTGGATCTTGAATGTCATTCCATCTGGGGAAAGAACCACTTGCTTTTCTTTAAATATCATTCCATATAGCCATCAATGAATTCCCTCCCATCCATTTTTTTCTTTACTGTTTTTTTACAGTGCACTTAATAGATTAATGTTGAGCACAAGTTCAGAGATCATTCAAGATGCCAAAGGAGAATCCTCCTGTTGCAGATATGAACCTACATCTTGTCCCTTGGAGTCAACAGTCAGCTCTAGGTTTTGTAAAGAATGAGAGGCTCATTTTCAAAATGGCTTTTGAATGTGTCCTGTTAGATGACTCAAAAAAGAAAGAAAGAAAGAAAGAAAGAAAGAAAGAAAGAAAGAAAGAAAGAAA
>JAUBOD010000819.1:6030488-6046852 GCA_032353885.1 Nothura maculosa | reverse complement strand
AGAAGGAGACTCCACAACCTCCCTGGGCAGCCTGTTCCACTGCTCTGTCACCCTCACAGTAAAGAAGTTCTCCCTCATCTGCAGGTGGAACCTCCTGCACTTCAGCTTGCACCCATTCCCCCTTGTCCTATCACTGGTCACCACCGAAAAAAGCTTGGCCCCCTCTTCCTTACAATTCCCCTTCATGTATTTATACATGTTAATAAGATCCCTTCTCAGCCTTCTCTTTTCTAAGCTCTTCACTGGTAATGTTATTCCTGCTCTGAAGGCTTCTTGCTCAGATATCTAAACAGACAAATCAATTTGCTGTGTTCAGGAGCAATGCTGAATGCAGCCATTCCATCAATCTAGTGATAGTGTGAATGGTCATGGAGAAAGGAAGCTTTGAACCTGAGCCCCTATATGCTTCACTGTTGACTTTGCTCTGTGGAGCTAGATCTTCTGTTTCACATCTGTTAGGTGCTCAAACAAGTGTAAGAGGTATGTGTGGGGTACCCTCTGTGGAGACCAGGAGCAGCCTTGTGTCCCAAAGCTACAGCATCCATGGTTTGGGTGTATTTAGGGAACATATGCACTTGTTCCTCCTCCTCCCATGGAGCTGCCCTTTCCTAGCAGGACTCATATGGCACCTTATGTCCTTGTGAGAGGGTTGTCCTTGCTGGGCGAAGGGCGAACATGGGGTGACAGCCGTGCACTCAGGCACCTTGACAGGTATGTGACACCACACAGCACTGCCTGGTGCTGCAGCACCCTAGCACAACCCGTTTACAAGCAGAGGAATTCCCAAGTGTCACTCTGACTTTGGTAAAAAGATGCTTTTTTCCAGAAAATTGAGTGGTCAAGAAGCCTAGGAGTGGGCAAGGGGGGCAATGTTGAAAACCATTTTTGTTCAGTCAATATTTGTCTTAGTAAACTAAGTACTTTAAATACATGAATAAAGAACCTCTCAGAATCAGGAATTGAAAGTACCGGTCCTTCAACCTCCAGATGATTATGACCTCGCCTTGTGAGAGGCTCAAAAAATGAAGTGCATGCCTGAATCCAAATAGACCAGGAGGAAAGTTCAGGGCTTCTCCTGGTTTTTAGAGACAATCCAGCTCAATTGCCTTCACTGCAGCTCTCTGTGCTTTCATCAGCAACAGACCAGGCCAGTTGTAGGTAAAAATACAACTTGGCATGTCAGAGCAGACCTGCCTTTCAACACCTCCCATGTGACAAAACATTCCTGCTTTCTGTTTCTGTAATAGAAACAAGCTCCCTAAAACACATTTAGTTCTAATGGAGATAGTTTACTACATTCTTTCAACTCCCTTTTTTTTCCCCAGGCACTGTAATAATACAGCACTGGGATCAGAAGTTATGTAATAAGTACATTGGAGAGGAGTATATTTCTGCACTACAGAAAAAGTTTTATACTTTCAGCATGTGTGTTGTTCCATTTTGGTTTTACCTTTTTTTTCCTACTTTCTTCTCTTTCATCTTGAGCTGCCTTATCCACTTATTTTAACTACTGTTGTGTTGAACATTGCAACATCAGGTTGGTTGGCAGCTGAGTCAGCCTGGAGGATTTCTCAGTCTATGGCATGAGAACCAAGAATTTCAGTCAGCCTTTGTACAGGAACAGTTTTCTTATACCGATATTTTCAAATGTCGGTATAAGAATAACATCTAAAACTTTATCCCTGCATCTGTGTTAAATATAGGTTTGTAAGGGTAAATAGAAAAGATTTTTATCAACCAATTTATATATGTTGGCCTGATTCTTCCTACTTTTATTGTCTAAAGAAAATAATAACATTAATAAGAGTTATGGGTTGACCAAAATTCTGAGAAATGTTCTAAGTGATGTGTGAAAGTGATGTAGAATCATTTTCTGTGTCTCTCTTTTTAGCTTTAGAGCATGAACTAAGCCATACTGAGTTTATTCTCGAAACACCGCTACAGTTTGGGAAATCCTTTTATTCTTGTTTGCATGCTTAAATGCTTAGATGGCGATTTAAGCATACTTCAGTGGCTCAGTTCACTTGCCTAAACAGAGGCATCCAGGAGCTGTTACCCACCATCTAAGATGTTGCTATAGAAGAAGCATACATGACACAAGTCCTTTGGGAAACTCATAATTCCTTTGGTGCAGCAGCTGGGGGCTGGAGAAGACACCCTTGAGTATCACTAAAGCCTCTAGACAACTCTATAAGGACAATAGAAGAGAAATTTTGTGGAAAAATTCAATCTGCTCTCTAAAATTCTGCCTGAACACTAAAAGCACCCAGGATGACTAAATACTTTCACTTTGGAGTAAAATTCCTCAGGAACCATGGAAGAGTCACTTGCTCAGAAGCCCTGGCAAGACAGATGAAGCATGGTGTTTAATTTGTGAATTTTGCATTGCAATGTCCATAAAATGGTAATGAATGAGAGGAACTTCTGGTCATATAGATAGTACAGAAAGAGCTGCCCACATAAGTAAACTTCTCAGCTATGTCTGAAAGTCTTCTGGAAAGAAAGGGCACTAAGTGGACTTTTGAACAGAGAGAATATTGTAGGCTAGATCAAATGCTGGTCCATGGATTGGACATTCTTGTTTTAGGACATACTACAAGAAGAAGCCAACACCTTTCTGATTGCTTTCTCCGAAGCTCAAAAAAGAAGAAAAAAAGGTATAGAAAATGATTAGTCAAGAGCAATGTTATGGATCTCTTAGGTTCAGACATGAGTGGGACCCCTGGAGATGGTTGTTTGGTGAGATTTGTCTGTGTCCAGTCTTCTTGTTGACTTTAGGCATTTGACATCCCGTGACAAGTCTCCCTGGGTGCTGCTAAGGACAGGACGGCTCCTTAAAGCTCCTTCTGATTGCCGGAGAGATCTCAGGAGAAAATTAGGCTGCTAGGGAATTGCAAACACCATATTTATATTCTTTGTAAGCTAGCATTAAATATCCTATCCTTTTAACTACTCTATCCTGAGTTTCAGTCCCTGCAGTGTAAATCTCTCAAATTAAATTGGAAGTCCATGACAGGAAGCAGATCTTCATTTCCTGAGCTTGGGTCTTGGCCTGAGGATCTGGCTGTCCACAGCTTTGCTATTTAGCTTCAACTATGAGTATAACATTCCTTCCTTTTCAAACTTTCTTTTTCTTTTCTTTCATTATGATGGCAGCCGTAACTGCAATTATTAGTTCTGAACTAAGGCTGGGGAGAGAAAGGAAGTGATTTCGATTATTTCCCACAATATTTATTGCCATAGATTGCTTTTAAGGAAATTTGCACTAATCCCCTTCCCTTCTCTTCCCTTCACTTCCTTGTTTCTTCTGCTTCCCTTCCTTTCATTTTTCCTTCCTCTTTCCTTTCACTTTCACTTTCTTTTCACTTTCCTTTCCTTTCACTTTCTTTTCATTTCCCTCCACTTTCCTTCCAGTTTCTTTTCCTTTCATTTTGTTTTTTTTTTCTTTCAAAAAATATTCTTCTTCCCTGGTGCTTAGATTGTGTTTTTAAATAATGTTTTGGTAGCGTATTAAGTTTTGATTAATGATGAAGATTTCTAAAGTCCTGCTTATTCATTAGAATATTCAACTTATACACCTCTTACAAGAAGCATAATTATAAATAGAAGATGTGTTCACTTAAGCAAGACCTGGTAATTTGTTTTCCATTGTAATCATCACAATAATGAACAGCTGATTAAATTATTGATCCTTCAGGGAAAATAGTACCTCAAAAAGATATGGAACTAGGTATTCCAAGGTGATGGAGACACTGTTTTTACATTTTACATTAGTAGAAGGTATGACACATGAATGTAATATGTACCATCTACTGAAGTAATATCTGTGTACACACTCCTCCCCAACATTTTTTCTTCAGAGACGAGGAAGTGACCATTACTTTATGGATGCTCCACAACTAGAGTAATCAGTTGCTTCCATGTGGTATGGCAATTATTCATGCCTGCCTCTTATTTTACCAAAGTAAATCTTTCATAAAATTGAAGGTCCATTTATTCTGGCATTACATTTTTGGCAATATATAGAAGCTTCAAATTGTGTTGTTTTCATTTTTGACAGAGAACTATGCATGACATTTTTTTTTCTAGATTATTGAACATATATAGTACTATATACCAAAATGCACAAGATTAATAGTGTATGGCCATTAATTTGCATTCGGAACTGATGCACAGGCAAAATATATGCACTTAATCTATCAATATAAGCCATTAAAATTAAGCTAATGTGTACCTCATTCAGAGCAAAGAGGTTTTCTGCTGTGATAAGGTAAGGGAATAATCATGCATTACTATTTTGGATCCTAGAAATAGTAACTGTGACTCAAAGAACAGTAGCTTCTATGCCTATACAACATAATGTTCCACTACGTTTTTACTGCTAGTCTGTGTAAATCTGTATTTTATTCCCCCTGCATGAAGTTAGCCTGATACAATAAATCACTATTCCCATGACAATAATAGCAACCAAGGAGTGAAGGTTCTACCTTGGTGCTTTAGGCCATCCACAATAAGAATAGTATTTTTCCACTCAATGGAGAAATTACTTGATTTAGAGTCTTTTTAAAAACACCTTGAGAATCATCTGAGATACAGTCTACTTTTCCAACAAAGAACTTTAGCTCGAATACATTAGCACTGGTTTGAGCTATTCATTTTTTTTCATCATAGAACTGTGTATGATAAACCGAACATCTGATGTTATGTTTGTCTTTCTGCAAAAACAAAATATGTTGGTACTTTAAAATATTCCTTCTCCTTCTGGAGCTTGCCTAGAAAAATCTAACTTGTGCTGGGGTTGAATATAAAAGCAAATTGAAGCATTGATTTCCCCATTTCGTCACCTCTAGAGAACAATTCATAAAGCACGGAAGTTCTAACTAGTCAATCAATAGTTGCTACTTAAATCAGAGACACTGCAGATAGCCTGTTGTTATTAAAAGTGTTCTTCAGAAGATGATGATAAATGAAAAGAGAGGAGCCAATTCAACCTCTGAGTAGAGTTCAAGATTGACAATGAGGGAAAGAAAGCCATATATGCAACTTTTTTGTTCCCTGTAGAGGAAAGGGAAAAACATATCTCTCTAAAACCTTCCCAACTCTTATGAGCAAGGATGAATTGAAAGAACAAAATGTTTTGTAGAAGTACTTTAGTCTCAGTGCAGACATTAGTCTGTACCTTGAACCTCAAATTCCTGGGCCCAATCCAGCTGGTTGAGTCCTAACTTGCAGGCAGTACCAGGGTCAGACATGTTAGTGTTCCCAACCACAAAGCAGACATCCAGAAGTCTAGAAGCCCCCACAGACACAGTCTGAGCTGAGTTATGGCTCACCAGCAATCCAGCAGCTAGAAAGTTGCTGTGTTTGATGATTCTTTGTGCTCTCTTGGAAAGTCTGAAGGGATATGCAAAGCAGGAGCAGCCAGCTCCATTTCAGGAAAGCAAGTCAGAAGTCTCATTTAACTGGAAAGTTTAATGATTCTTATTTCTTTCTGGATGAAATTCAGTGGTTGGGTTTTGTTTCCAAATTTCATTTGGAATGGCAATTTTAAGCTTTGGGGATTCCAGCCACACACATACACACACAAAGTTGTAACACTAGTGCCAATGCTGCAGAGACAAGTGCATTCTTCCAGCTGAAGGGAGTGAACACGGAAATGTGCAGCACATGATGCAGTCTTGTGTGATCTTGCTGAAGTTTAACTACAGAGCTGTGAATAATTCAAGTTTCAGATAAAGATGATCAAGGTGCTTATCAGGTGCTGGAAATCCTATTATTCTTCAACATCCATTACCACCATCTACTTCTTCATATTAGCTGAGGGGCTGTGCACATAATCAACAGATGCTGAGTGAGTACCAGGTGATCACACAGCCCATGCAAGCCACTGAGTGCATGTTTAGGCCCTAAGTAGAAGGGCTCCAGTTATGCAGGGAAGGATAGACCCGCTGTGGGTCAGCCAGCCCCAAGACACATGAAAGCAATGGGAAAAAAATAATTTAACCATTACATGCCAAAACTATATCATCAGAAAAGCACTGGCACCCTTGATCAAACATCTTCAAGAAAGAAGAGAGAAGATTTTGGAGGATGGAGATGTTCTCTTGTTGAGGAACATTCAACACTAAATCCAGGCACAGTTATTAAGGACCACAGTAATAGGTGGCCTGCGCTGTGGTAGGGACACTAAGAAACAGAGTGGCAGAAACTATTACAGCAGAGCAACAAGTACTGTTACCTTCACCTTCACTGTTTGTGACAGAGTGAAACATGAGGGGAAAATTATGACAGAGGATAATAAGGAGAGAGTTGATTTTAATGTGGTTGTGAAATTATTTCTACTCTTCATTTGGTTGTGAAATTATTTCTACTCTTCTCTTCCTCAATATCTGAATCAGGGATCAGCTTGATGTTGACAGTAAATTAGTTCAAGTAACATTCTCCCTCTTAGACTGCCTTGCCCATGACAGGTACCTGTTGGTAAGAAAGGGGCAAACTATCTTTCAGTAGAGAACTGTAATATAAAGATGAACACTCAAAGATTTTCTGCAAAACAGCTAATGCCGACCCTCACCTTGGCAGGGATTTATTGGTGTACCTGTATCCCAACATAGATAACATCGTTTTCCTTTACAGTCATGCTTTAACCACAAGAATGGACTTTTCTTATTTTGTTAAGTCAGGAAGAAGTAGGCAGCAGGGACTCTTGCCTGAGTGCAAAAACTGTTGTTTAAATTCACCATCTTGTAATGTTTGAGCAAATAAAGCAGACCTTGCTGCCTCTTTGTTCTTTTATAAAGGAAAAACTCTGTTAACCCATGGACAGTGACCTGCAAAATGAGATTTAGTGTTTAAAGATATTTCTATAGTTACTGTGATATTTAGACACCTCAAGGTGTCCAATATAAATAGCATGTATCAGTACCTGGATATCAACGGTAGACTCAGTGCTGTGGCACTTATCCTGCTTAAGAAAACCTTGTTTTTAGCTAATAAAGCTTTATGAATCTGTGGTTTTTACTCTATTGCCTCATCACTATGCTCATCACTATGCCATTTAAACTATATTAGATTTACAGTAAGATGTCTTTGAGATGACATGCAGTGACCTATTTGCATTGGCTATCTCTCACACACTGATGTAATGGTGCATGACCTATCAGCAAGACATTCACAAATGCATGATTGATTAGACTAAGTGTTAATTGTTCTATTAAAGGAGGGTAAAAAAAAAGAAAAAGCACCCACAATCTTCCTTCTCTTAACCTCAGGTTTAACTCTGGTACTATCTGTCACAACCCAACATGTCCTTATTACTTCCATACTTGTAAAATTAACCCTCAAATAATTGCAGTCTCTAATGGACACAAAATAGAAAAATAAATCAGATGTTCTAAGAAGAATTCATGAAGTGGGTTGAGGTAATTCTAATTCAATGTAGCAAATGAAACATAGTATCAGAAGAGACTGCATGGGAGAAGTAGAGATAACCCATAATTAGGAGAAAGTGCTCTGTAGTTTTTGATATAAAAAACCCTTTTTTAAATTAGCTCAGAAAGTGTGGGTTACATGAGTGGACAGTGAGGTGGGTTGAGAACTGGCTGGCTGGCAGAACTGAGAGGGCGGTGATAAATGGGCCGAGTCCAGTTGGAGGCCTGTGGCCAGTGGGGGATCCTGAGGTATTGATACTAGGCCTGGTTCTGTTAAACTTGTTCGTCAATGACTTGGACAAGGGCACAGAGGGCACCCTGAATAATTTTGTGAATGATACCAAACTGAATGGAGTGGCTGACACTCCAGAGGGTTGTGCTGCCATTTAGATGATCCTTGGCAGGCTAGAGAGTTGGGCAGAGAGGAACCTCATGAGGTTCAATAAGGACAAGTGCAGGGTCCTGCATCTGGGGAGGAATAGCCCCAGGTACCGGTACAAAATATGGGTTGACCTGCTGGAAAGCAGCTCTGTGAAGCAGCTCTACGTCAGTGTGCAGTGGTGTAACAGGCAGGAGGACTTTTGAGGAAAATAAAACTGCAGGCACAGAAGGGACTTAGCAATGTGAATCCCACTGTAAGACAGAGTGCCAGAGATTCCTAAACACTTTATGATCCAATTTTCAAAAGTATTTTAGAAATCTAAAATTTAGATAAGCGCCTTCTGGAATTTCAAACACCATCCACACAGCTCAGGTATTCAAATGCCACTGAAATCTGTGTCTTTAAGTGGATAATCACCTTTGAAAATCATGTCTGAAGTTACTTTAGAAAGTATTAGACTCTTGCCGGTTAGGCTCTTCAAAAGTTTATAAAATGATATATCATAAAAGCCAGGAAAGCAACCCCCCATTTCCTCCCTTCTCTTCCTACTCCCTACCCTACCAAATTAGAAGAAAATAAAACATTTTCTAAACTCTTTAAACTGCACTAATTGAAAGCATACAGCATTCAGACCAGGTATAAATGTGATTTTTTAAAGTTGACAGTGTCCCTTTAAGGTAGGTGCTTTCAAATGGCACAACTGCCAGTTTATGGAAATTCTCATACTTAACAACCTTGACAGTGTCCCTTTAATTAGTCTGTAAAAATGAAGCAGCTTTTGATAGAATAGTTCACTCATTTAATGAATACACAAACTATCTTGGGCAATCTGAATATTATTATTCTGTCACTGGAAAAAAATGGTGACATTTGCAATCTTGCCCCAGAATTTAACCATGAGAAATAAAGGAGTAACCCGTATGCTTTCTTAGGCTGTTCTAAAAGATGTTCAGAGCCACTCGTTAGTTTGTTTGTTTGTTTGGCAACAGGATCAGCCATGCAGAATAAAATAAATGTAGTTATTAGTTTGAATCACATGTGATGGTTTCTACAGGAAGTGATGATTCCATTGGCTTAAGGATATAAAAGTAATGTTGTTATTTCAGAATCATGTGCTTCATTCTAGCCAAAACTGAGCAAATGAGAAAGTAAGTGCGTATAAAACTTCCTATTTATTTTTACACTTTGGTAAAAATAAATTAACTGTAGCTATAGAGGAAGGTTATTAGAGTAAACTGTTTCTTATGATCAGGTCTCCCTAACAAGTTGAAGTATTTGATGACTATAAAGAAGAATTTTGAAAATTTTCTCCAGAAGAGAGAAGACTGTTCATTTCCCTAATGTATGTGAATGGTTTTGCTACAACTACTGCTTTTGGAAGTTATTTTGGTGCTGCCCAGTAGGATGAACCCCTCATTCATACTTGTTAGCACAGTTTCTCCTGAGCTGACTGTCTTTCTATCTCTCTGCAATGAGAGATATTTCTGGATCCCAAAGCAGCTGCCACAATATTTTTTGTTGTTGTTCTTACTCTTTAAGTTAGGAGCTTAGAGCTTATTTTTGCAGCTGTTAGCATCTCAAAGGCTTGACATGCGGCAAAGTTTCATAAAGATGGGCACCACTACCACCAACAAAAAGGGTCCCAATCCCTAGTGTGCAGATGTGAAGCATCCTCATGAAATCCCATTCCAATTCCTGACCTGAGCTGAGATCCTGCTGGTAGAATGCAAGAGGCTTTATAATATATTGCAATACTATATGTATATATATACAGTTATATACAACAGATATAAGAGAAGCAATAAGCAATAAAAAAACAGTATCTCTGAGTCTTATCTAGCATTGTTTACACAAATGTATTTTTGAAGTTATTTATCATTTATTTTCAAATATTTTCCTGCAACTTGATCTTGAATTATTTTTCTCAGCATTAGCTGTATATCAAATCAAAGGTTTTTGGATTGGCTGTTATTAGTTTGTTGGTCATCTAAGTAATATCTTAAGCTATACTAAAACTGAGAATGCATAATTTGGAGTGGGAAATAGATTGCTATTTTCTTTTCTTGAAATTATGAAGTCTACAGGACCATTCTCCAAAAAAATATGAATAAGGAGATAAAAAATATCGTAAAACAGATCCGACAGAAATCCTAAGTGTATTTTTTTCCTAACATGGACATTATAAAATGTAACAGTGCAGCTTTGCCTAGAATATGTAGCTGTTTTCTGAATAACGTTTTCATGGATAATAAGAGTTGCAAACATTCACATGTGCAAATTCAGCCTCATATTTTTTTTAAAATGCCTCACGACTGCAGTTACTTAAAACTGTCATTTTGCATAGGGCATATCTAGCTTTTTTACATTGGTATATATTGTTTAATTTGAATTAAAGGAAATGATTAAATGAAGCCAAAGTCAGAGCATAAAAAAAAATCTTAAGTCCTCTATGAAGCCAATGAGGATTTCAGACTGGAACAAATCATTAAAAATAAAGATGAAAATATAGTCAACATGTAAAATCCTGGTGAAGAGAGTTGACTGTGCATTCAGTTGAGCACGTTTATCCTGCTCTCCGGAGACAGACTGGTAGGGTAGAAGATTTTCAGCATTTGTTCATTTAAAGATAAGGATAACTCTGCACAGAGCACTGCAAGCAGAATGCAAAGAGACTCCCTTCAAAGCATGAGCCAGTCAGTAAACATACTTCTTCAACATTATAAGAATTCTTGCCCATCCTCTTGTAATTCTGCAGACAGACTGTGCCAAGGCAGCTACTTCTAATTTCTGTTAAATGAATGATGTTTTATTCAACCTAGTCTGATAAATAATTTTCTGAGCTTTGGGTCAGAACTTACTATCTTGTGGAGCCTCTGTTGTGTTTGGTATAAGATTCGACATTATGACTCATCTGAATTATGTTACAACAAAAATCTCATTTGGTTAATACAGATTTTTTTTCCTATCAAAACAAAGCACAAAGTAGTTCTCTTCCTGATTTTGGTCTCCCTTTGTCATTCATTTTCTAGTGCACATTTCGAAAACAGAAACTGATTTTCACAGAATAATATATTTTTCAGAGGCTCAAAAAGTGACAGATGACCTTACCTGTCTTTCATTATTTCCTTGGCAGAATTTTTATTCAAATCCTGTTTCAAAACATGTGCCTACAAAATAAACCTACCAATATCAATACTTACCATTAAGGCAATGTCTTTTCAGATGAGAAAAAAATCAGGTTTAGGATCTCAGAAAACAAAGTGGCGTGTCTTTTTTTGCCTGTAGCTTTAGAGGCTTAGAAAGTCCTATTCCTAGGAATTAAATTGGCTTCCTCTAATGCATACAGATGGCAATGCCTTGTGCTGGGTACAGCTGCCATTTTTTTCTGGCCTCCAAAGAGAAAGGCAAAAGCCTAATCTGACCATGTGCAACAACTGACATCATCTCAAAACATAACGGTGAGTTTGAGAGTTTATTTCACCTAGTCCTATACGCATGCATTGAGATGGCTTTTGGTGCTTTTGAAACATTTTCAGCAAGGCTACTGTGGGAGTGACATCCCTTGGATGGAAAACAGATTTAAAATATGAAGCCTACTGAAATGTTAAAGAAGTAGCTGCCGAGCCCTGTGGTCAATATACAATATTTGCAAAGTAATGGAGTAAAATTTAGAGCATATGCACTGATAGCATAAAAAGGAACCACTGTGATCTTCATTAGACAGTCTTTGAGAAATCTAACACATCAAAAGAGAATTTTCATTTCAGTTCATTGAATATTCATGCAAATATATTTTGAACTTTTTTTTCTGTGTATGTGACAGTTGGTGATTTTGTTTAAATTGTTATTTTCTACTCTCAAGACAAACTGAGAATCATTTCCAAACTCAAGGTTGAATGGAAAAAAAAATGCTTCTAGTAAAAAAAATCAGGCTTTACAACTCCAATATTCTCAACCTTTGTTTCTAATGAAAATGTGTAGACTAACCTAAGTACTCACGGGAATGCCCTAAAAAGAGCAAGTTTCACAACATTTTTGCACTCTTGCTGATCAAACTGTATAGCCAATCAAAATTCTCATGATGTCCCACTCATTTTGATAGTATAAACAGCAGTCATCCAATTAGATCCACAAAATCGGGAGTGTGACTGAGGTGAAGCTACTTGTTCATAGAAAATATGTAGCATGAATGGGCAAGTGACTACATAAACTACAGTAAAATGGTGTTTGTATAAAATGTGAAATAATTTCAAATATAATCCAGATTTATAATAAAAATATTTTATATATATATATATATATACAGCCTTATTTGCACTTAAAACAAAATGCTTATATAGGAAGGGAATGACCATATCCTGTTTCTAGTCACATAGGAAAGGAAGACCAAGGCACCCATTGAGGCTGCCTTACAGGGCTTCAGAGTCATTAGATATATATGACTCGCTGGAGGAAAAACAATCTAGCGAGGATAGCAAAGAGTTTGTTAGAAAATAATATTTACATGTTACTTCAGGATATATACAGTTTTCTTTAACATATAAGAAATGCTAAGATGATTCTCAAATCTTAAGTTGTTTTAGCAGTGAGTCTTGCGGTTTTTTTTCTGTCTGAGTAAGATTTCATTAAAGACTCATACTCAGTGACAGGGTATGCAGGAGAAGGAAATTGCATAGGAATGTTTTATTGTTATTTGGCCTAGGCAAAAAGAATCCTGAAGGTCACATTTCCTAGGGTTAAGAGATAGCCACTTCTATCAGCAATATATTACTACTTGGATTTTAAAACAACTTTGTATAATTTTTCCTTTTTAAGTATAATCTCACATTTGCTGCATGTTGTGAATGAACAAATCAGCCCCAAACAAAAGTTACCCTTTGCTCTTAAATCTTTCTGGTCCCTCAACATTTCTGACTGATGGAGATTGGATGTAGACGCAAGGCAAACTACTCTGGCTAAATGCTTCTGAACAGGATGATGGCCGGCTGCTACATAAATCCTCTGTGCTGTCAGGTCCCTCGGGCATCCTTTGATCAGGGCATGGAGATATTTCGTGTCAGCCCACCAGACAGTAAGGAGAAAGCTGCAGTTGATTCTGTCAGGATGTCATACTCAGGGAACAAAATTATGGTTCTCCCTAAGTGTCCCTGTAAACTTCTTTTTCCAAGCTCCCTCTGGTTCTAGCTTAGTCAGAATAGATTCCAGAATGGAAAGAACTCACCTTTTAATTATTAAAATGTTCTTTTCAGAGAGAAGTTATCAGAGTAATTTCCTGAGAGACATAATTTTTCTCTGAGGAGTACTGCAAATGGGAAGAACATAGAACAGATGGGGAGGAGGAAAAGGTGATAAAAGGAATAGAAATATTGTACAGAAATTCTTGAAATCTTTCCTTCCTGATACACTGTGTTGTAATCATACACCACTCATGCCACTTAATGTTTGAATCTGCAAACGGCAGAGTTTAAACAATAAACACTTAGCGATGACGTGGAGAGTGAGGTGATGAAGCTGCTAATGGTGCTGTTTGTTAATTCAGGGCACAGAGGGGAATACCAGCTTCAGCAAAGGACTATAGAAAGACCTCGTGATACTGAATAATGGGAAAACAAATTCAGTATAGCTGATATATCATTAATGTTCATTAGTAGATAAGAGGAAAAAAAAGTATTAAAGTTTACCAATACAATAACAGCAAAAAAACTATTGCATTAACTAATTCAACTAAGACTGCTTGGACTGGAAAAGAGCCAACTGAGAAGAGCTATGATAAAAGTGTATAAAATCATGAGTGGCAAGGAGAAGGTGAAACTGGCAGATCTGCAGCATACAGGAAGTAGATGGAAACTTCTACATAAAAGGAGACGATGCTCTACTTGGCATGTAGTTAAGCTGTGTAATTTCTTGCTAAGAGGCTATCGTAGATGCTAAAATTTTATGGACTTCAAAAAGTAACTTCAGAAATATGTCCTATGACATCTAAAAGTTGTATTCCAACTTGCAGTATTTGGGGTTATTTCTTGGGAATATATCTCTTTGTGTTTGCCTTTTCATACATGATTAGAAAAAAAGATACTGGTTATATGGACCACTGCTCACTTCCACTACAGAGGTTTTTCTGTTCTCTGATGATAACAGGTTATTAAAGAAGAAAAGGAAAAGGATCGACCTGAACCCAACTGAAAAAAATCGACTCCGTTGTCTTGTGTAGCAGTCATTCTAAACCTCTTTTCCCCCAAAGATCTCATTCAGATATAAGTATATTTGAAGCTGAATGATTATAAACACAGGCCTACCTGCAAATGTCTACGTTTCCAAGGATGACAGCTTGGTTAGATTGTCTCATCACATTATGGATATAGTGGGGAAGAGTGCATAGTCCAACGGAGAAGTACTTTAATTTGGTGACTTGATCTCAGTACTGAAATTTAATCAAATTTGCCTCTATTTCTGGCTAAGCCTCTCCATTGTATGAGACCATGGTCAGGTCATTTGAACTCTTTGCTGTTGAAGTTGGAATACTGATTGGATTTGTCTGTCAAGAAAGCCATATGTGAGTGTATGGAAGTGCAGTTAACATTTCTAACTTCTATGCTGTCCAGTAAGATGCTTTCTTATTTATTCTTAATTTACTGCAGCTCACTAAGTCTAAGACGTGTTTTTTTTCCTGACACTTTAGCAAGAAAGACATGCTTCTGAGAACTCTGAGAAGAATGCCTAACCTTTCCCAGCATAATGATAATAATGATACCATTTACGAAAAAAAATACTTAAAATTGGTTAGAAAACACGCTTTAAAAGATACCTTACCCGTGTAAGGAAAGAAAACTCATAGTGCATTTTCATAGTTAATTTTGACTAAATAGACTAACAAATGTTTTATACATGGCATCCAAGATTGTCATGTGGCTGCAATCAGAACATGGCTGCTGGGAGCAAATGCTACTCATTTTCCCTTTTCAGTTTGTTCTTGGATGCTCTGTCTGGCTTCATATGGATTTTGTGTATGGCGTCAATGTGTTCAAAAATGACTTGTTTGATCCCTAAGAAATTGAGCTCCTAATATGGTGCCATGAGTCTGGCACCACTGAAAGATTTGAGTTTATTTTATGGACTTTCGCATGTCATTTTCTGTGTTTGAGAGGAGTTAGAACACAAGATCCTCTTAATCCATCTAAATAAGCAAAGACCTTGGGTGAGATTAAGACCTGATGCTTCACACAGAGCACACAGTTCTGCCTCAAAATGGTGGATGTGCACCAGTGAAGGTTAACTTTGAGCCGGCTAAGAGATGCATCTGTCTACCAGAATTGTACCAGCATCTGTATCAACATCTTTGCCACCAGCACTAAAGAGGTTAGTGTTCCTGCTCACAAGCTGTTTGAGGCACCAAATTTGTTCTTTCTTCTTCAGTCCATGTAGGTACTTGTTTACAGACCATACATAGGCTTTGGAATATCTCACATTTTGTTTAATATCTTGATCTCAGAGAAATAACTTTTATACTCTTTGCTTCCTCCCTATAGCCCTTCAGGCACATTTCATTTATGTTTTCATGACTTTTCTCTGTAATTGCTAGTCATGCTAACTTTTTTTCTTTTTTTTTTTAAAAGGAAGCTGGTCTTTATAATTGAGAACAGGAAATAGGGTTTTCCAAAAAAGCCTCAGAGATTCATGACAAAATCTGCCTCAGCAGAGCTACTTTTGTCTTTTAGTTCAGATTTCTTCTTCTTTGCAGGTTGCAGCTGTGGATCCTTGACTAAGCCTGGAAGAATATTGAAAAATAAAAGACTTTAAATGTGACCCATCACTACTGCAGATAATACTAAGGAAGTGCCAGCACTCTGTGTGTGCTCCAGAGCTTCCAGATTTGAACTGTCCTGTGATAAAGACTACACGTGATTTGAAGCCAACTTCACTTTGAAACTCTGGGGACTGTAATTAAACTTAAAGGAAACCGTGTCTGTAACACACGGGTATAAAGATCACACAGGGACAAGAGCATCACCATAGTTGCATTTCTTTTAGTAAAGACAGCCCTAACAAGGAAAAAAGCCAATATTTTGGGTAAATTTACAATATACTAGAATGTACTAGAGCAAGAATTTATGGTAGATCTATGCACAGCTATTTTTTTAACTATAAAAAAAAATTCATAAGGATGGCCATTAATTTTAAGTATGTGTATTTGCTTGCAGTTATCTTCTTATAATTTATTTCACCATAGTTTTATTGCTTATCTCCAGCCATGGAAAGAATGCTATTAAGTGCTCTAATTTCTCCCTTTCTCTTATCTTCACTGCTGGACCTTCCTGTTTGAGTGTATTTGAAATTTCCAACAGAGTTTGTGTTTTGAGATCCTGATTTTTTTTTCTGGAAACACATTGGTTTTGATGTGCTAAAAAGTAAATATATATGAGTTTCAGCTAGGAATATGCTTGAGTTCCTTCCTGGTCATTTGACAGTCTACTAAGGGTTTCAGAACAGTCATATCATATAGAATCTCCCATTATGTAACATTCTGTTTTGCCAGAGTTGAGATTTCCTATGAA
>JAUBOD010000819.1:6006965-6030388 GCA_032353885.1 Nothura maculosa | reverse complement strand
GTTTCAGAACAGTCATATCATATAGAATCTCCCATTATGTAACATTCTGTTTTGCCAGAGTTGAGATTTCCTATGAATTTCAGGTCTACAGTCTGCCTGCCATATATCTGTGAGTCCTTGTTCACAGTTTTTCAGATAGGATCCCAAAGCCTGGTCATCCTCTTGAGCTTCCTCTGAGATTCCTTAGATGTCTGTGTTTCCTAAACAAGACTGCAGGTGCCCTTGGAGCGTTACCTCTTCACACAGGTCTTGTCTTAGACTTACAGTCAGTAACTAAGGCTGTCATATTGTCCATGGGACCTTTCAATACTGTTGCTGCCAAAGGGAAAGATGGAACTGGGAGTAACAGGAAAGTTCTAGTGCATTATTTGTGCAGAATTACTGCACAACACTGGCATTTGACACTCACTTTTGTCTCCACTGACTACCTGGAACCACCATTCATAATATCTCCCACAGAGTCCCTCAATATATTCATGCTCACATACACTGTTTTATACTCAATTTATTCAGGCTCCCTGTGTAAGGCATTTCACAAATGATTGTTAAATAGCCATTTTCACCCAGAAATATTGTATCTAATTATTCTAACCCTATGGCATTGGTTTTACAATGACAACAGCTTCTACTGATTGATTTGGATCCTTTTCCCTCAAATGCCACCCCGGGCTGCCTATTTGAAATGAGAATCTCACTATATTAGTCCATTTTTTTTTCAAATCTTTCCTCACTTCTGCTCTGGTTTTGCTCAGTCCTGCTGCTTATTATTGTTTCTTTTAATTAGCCAATAATGTACAATTAAAAAATATTTTCTAGTTTCTAGTTATGAAAATATTTGGCTTATTTAAATGTAAGTCATATCTACTTTTTTTTTTTCCTTCTCATTTATTTGTGTCATACTTGTGCTGTTTCTGCAAGTGGTTGTACTTCTAAGTTTTTCGATCAGGAAACACATTTGCTGGCTTGGCACAGTTGGTGCTAGCAATATTGACCTAAACAGTAGGCACCACTATAGCATAAATAAATAAAAACATCTCTAAAAATCTTTTCATCACCTTAATGGCTATGTGAGTTGTGTATATTTTTGTGATTGCAGTAAGTAGCTGTAGAAAGCATTGTGATAATGTCAATAGAAGCATGGTATGGTAATGTAAAATTAATGAGCTAGATGGTAATCTTTTTAGGCAAATCGTATTCTGTAATACAGCACACCCTCTCAATTAGTCTGTTCTCAGGAGCCAAGGAATCAGTGTATTGTGTGTGAAGTGCACAGTAAAATTGACTGCGTTACTCAGGAAGATCTGTGTAGCTGATAGTCGAAGTACAATAACCTTGTATGAAATGTAATCTTATAGTAAAGAATGTTATAAAGGTAATTCATAGCACTTTCATCATTGTGTTTTTAATGTCTCATTGGCATTTGTTACCAAAGTGGAGGGGACTTCAGTGACTTTTGCTAGGAAAGACTAAAGAAGGAAGGTGGGCTGGCTTCTGCAGCTTTGTGCTCCGCCAATGCACTAGTCCAGTCATTAACAAGAGTATGACAAGCGGAGGGCTTGAAGACCTGTTTCTTACACTAAGCACTGTGAAGCAAGACCTCAAATAGAAAAAGAATATAGGATGCAATCATTATAGCTGCACTTCTACTACAGTCTAATGGCTCAAAAGGGCTGGAGGAAAAAGTTCTTCAGCAGAAGAAAGCCTAGGGATTTTGAGCTACTGACAAAGAGTAAAATCTTCTCTGATACTAGCTGTACACCAAGGATTTCCTTTCAATTTTACCTCTGCTGTCATTTCTGCTTGTGTATGGTGCGCTGCGAACAGCATGACCACACACATATATAATCAGTATGGCTTAATGTATCATTAGCACAGGGGAGCTACAGGCTGATTTATAAAATTCATTGAGGTAGCAGTGATACAAAAAATGGATTCGCTCCTATGGTTCACTTAGAGAGCCTTCCAATGTCTTTAATGAGCTCTATGAGAATTTGATTAAGGACTGTAAAACTGGGTTTGTTATTTCTGGTAAAGCAGTGGAGGAGAAATTCGTTGATGGAATAGTTTCTGGATGCTAGGCCTTAAATCTGGTTTACATCATCAGACAGATTCGCTTAGTCTCAAACTATAGCTCATTGGGTAGTAATCTAATTGCATCTCCTCAGCCATTGAAAGTATCAATTTCTGTTGGAGATTAGCAGATTAAAAATATAGCCAATCATGACTCAAGCAAGAAAAAGCACAAAATATTTTGATTTGTAGAAAATTTTGACCAGATGCTGACATTCTGAAGTTTTCAACTTAAAATCATAAATACTATTTGTGTAGAACTTGTGTTATCTTGGATTTTGTTCCACAAACAAGCTTTAAGTATCTCTTGGTTCATTTGAATGGTTGTGGAAAGACATCCTAAGTTATAGAAATGAGAAATTTGATGTTGTCTATAAAGGGTGATGACGCTTATCCTATGTTTTAAAACACTATGTGCTAAGATGTTATTCTAAACCTCAAAAAAGCAGCACCTTCACATGATCAAAATAGTAATCATAATAGAACAATGTCAAGGGCATATCAAGCCATGTTTTTCATTCCACGTCCCAAAATATTAAGGAAAAAAAGAAGGCTATTCATTTATAGCTATGGTTATTTTTGAGAATGGCTATAGAACTCAAAATAATATTTTCTCCTATTTCCTTTCATAATTTTTTGTTTTATTTTCTTTTCTTTTAGATCATAATAAGTCAAAACATTGTGATTCTGCACTGATGAAATGCAATTATTGCAGAGATATTGGAAAATATCCAGTACTGGCCATTCAGGAATGTACTTTTATTCATTTTAAATAATAGGCATCTCTTTACGTCATAAGCAATTGCAGTCTACGGTGTTAATGGTGTCCACATTAATAAAATTTACTGTAAGAAAAAGCTAGTGGATTGTGATTTATTTTATTTATTAACGTGTCTGTGTAGTCTATTCTCATTCAGGTCTTTAGCTGTGGATAAACAAAGGAACTATTGATTAGATACAGAGAGATCTTTGACTACTTCAATTAGAAAAACTGTCCTTTGTTCAAATGGCAAAGCATATTCTTGGAAAATTTCCTGCTTATCTGAGTTCTGTCTGAAAGTTAATTTATCTATTGGCATACCACTGGGTCCAAAACTGCTTTTACTGAAATAAATGGGAATTTTGCCATTGGCTTCAACACAAGCAGGTGCAGGCCCCCAGTGAGGTGTGTAATGGAAACAGTGTACATACAGACAGCCTGGACACAGTCAGCATGAGAAACACTGAAGAAGGAGGAGGATTTCTCTGAATCCCAGAGCGTATGAACAATGTGTTGCGATGACATTTAAGCATTGACAAGAAAAGTGAAGAGATCAAGTGGAAGAATAAAACTGGACAAGAAGATGTTGTCACACTGGAACAATTCACCCAGTGCTAGCAGAAGTTTATAAAAACCTTGAATAGGGAGAAAAAGGGTATCCTGCTAAATGAAAACACCTGAACCACATTAGATCAGATGATAACGTAGTCATCTTTGCCAAAATCCCTGCAGACCCTGAGGCACTGATGAGAGAATTAATCATGAAGAGTGTGGTTTGGGCAATTAGGATAGGAAGGTCTACATTGCTCCAGTGCAACTTGACCCCAAGCCTTCACCTTATTCTGAAATCAGATATGACCCAAAGCTTTGCAAAAGTGAGAAAAAAAGTCAAAGGAGTTCTTTTAACCTCATTATTTTTCATTTTCATTTACCGTAGGTCTGTACCATGCATGACAGTGTGCTGTGGATAATCCTAGACTGGAAGCAACTAAAATAGCACCCGAACAGCGAGACACTGACTTTATCAGGCAGTATTACATCCACAGTAATTAGCCCTGTTTCTCCACAGTGAGCAAGAGCATGCTAATTAGCCTGGGCACAGTGCTGTGTTGATCTCAGGAAACCAATCCTGCAATCTTTGCAAGCAACTGGCCTGGCATTGACTGGCTCCATGCAAAAGTGCCAGCTCCCCTGGAGCTCAATGAGGCATCTCTGGCACAATGAGGTCTGGAGCACGTGAGGCTGGTGCCTGCATGTCCTGGACAATACCCACATGAGGCTGCTATGAGAGGGGTTGTCTTGCTTCAAGAAGAATCTCACATTTTGGAGAGAGAAGGGGATAGATGAAGGAGGAAAACTTCACACCACTTCACCATGTGATCTCATTTCATATGAGGTGTTTCAGCCTTAGCTGAGAAATCTCATGCAGGAGGCATGGGATGAAGGAAAGCTATGGCCTGGATATCTTGATGGATGCTCTGCTGTTTTCTTGTACATCAGCACTGAACTTTTTCACAGCCATGGTGAAAGGACCCAGCTTGCCATGCTAGAGAGCGCTAATGACTTGTGTGATGTGTACAAGCAATATTTCTGTATGGACTGAGGCAAGTGTAGGTGTTTGTAGTCCCAGAGCCAGGCTCTGCCTGGTGTGGAAAAAATGAGACGTTTTGCTGTTCTGGACTTGGAAATTTTTTCATATATTTGATGGTGTGTATTTTTTTTACCACATCTGACTTTGGGACTGGAAGGAATCCTACAGCGGCGTCTGTGTTGGACATGACTACTCTTTCCCTGTTCACTTCGTGCATTTCCTCTTGGCCACAAACTGAAGCACATGGAGCTTCACTTATTATTTGTCTTCTTGACTGGCAGAGCTGCATGGGTGAAGGCAGATGTACAACTCTTGCACCACAGCAGCTATCTTTGCAGATGTTTCCAGACATATAGTCACATAAAGTCTGATCAGTGTACTTTTTTCTGGTCATATTTATAGTGATTTCACTTTTTTGCCTTCAGTATTTCATTCCCTTTTATTGTCAAGATTTATTACCAGCACTGTTGTGAAGTGCAGCCAGTTCCAGTTCTCTGTCTCCTTCTTCCTAAACTTAATTTTTGTCAATGGAATAGTTTCCTGTAAAACATCTAATTGTTGGCTTACTGGCAGATTAAGTCCAAAAGCTTTTTTAAAAACTGACTGAGTCCAGGACCAATTAAGTGGCTGGTGCCAAGTCCCTCAGTTGCTGATGGAATAAATGAGAATTTCAGTTGTTTCAAAGCTGGCTGCACTTTTGGACAATAACAAGCTTAAGAACATTAAGTTCCTGGTTCCTAGCCATGGTATAGGTATTTATGTTTCTGTCATTGCATCTTTTGATATCTATAATATATTTATTGACACAACATGCTTATGGGATAGAAAATGCTGTTATCCTCATTCTGCAAATGAGAAACCACGTAGTCAAGAAATTATATCCAATTTTATGTTGGAAAGTATATCACATCCAGGAGAAAAAGCAGACTTCCCTAGAAAAGGGCCAGTAGGTTATATGGAAGTTTTTTTGTTTTTTTAGATAAACCATATGCTTGGTCCCTTAAGAGAGGAGCTAGACTATGTTCTATCGCTGCATCTACATCAAATATATTTTTCTAGCAAATCTCTGGGGAAAAAAAATTGTACTTACAAATCTCTGGCCAAAATGACTTACCCTGATCATGTGAGATGGAGACCATGGTGGAACTGGTGGTACCAGTCCTGATGTGGGAACACCATCACTGAGGTGTTTTTCTTCTTCCCAGCAGCCTATAGCAGGATTTCCTGCATTGCAGGCAAGAGATTTGCTTCAAAAAGAACTGCTATATACATTTTTCTTTAGAGCAGTGGCTTGTACTGAGTAGCATTTGGGTCCAAAATACCATTAGGAACCCTTTCCTTCTACTTTTGTCTTCACAAAGATAGGATTTCTGTCTATCAGGACCTCTGTGCTTACATTTTCATGAGCTTTTTCTGCATATTTTTTGCAGATAGGAAGCATACTACACAGTGCTTAAGAAAAGGTTATGATGATGGCCTTAACTCTAAGCACATGATGCCCTGGCTTCACACAGGAAAAAAAAATTCTAAACTGTACTTTGGACTTTTAGCTCTTGATCCACGGCTAATATATTTTGATCAACTTATATTTAATCCCTCAAACTCTTCTGTATTCCAAAGAAAAGGAGTAGTTAATCAAAAATAGGTAAAAATATAAATCGTACTTCTTGAATTATATCACAGAGATAACTTTTAGTGGGTTATTTTATTTGCTTATGTGCAAAACACCATCTACTTCTTCAATGAATACTCATTTTAAATATTTGTTTTCCTTTAGATTGATTTTCCTCTCTCCAAAATACAAACAAAAAGGTTAAGAACTGAAGTTTGACTTCTGTGTTCCCAAGCTTTCTTTAAAAGTCATCACACAACTGCCAGCATGATGAGTTATTGGTTGTCAATACAGTAACTATTGATCATAATCTTCCAGAATTCATCCTTCATATATGTGTAAAAACAGAATATGTTGTGAACTGCAGAACAGAATTAATTACTTTGTCCCCAAGGGAAGAGGAGATAATTACCAAATAACATTTCTATCAAAGCTTTAGCTAAATCCTAGGTATTACGTGAGGCAAACTCCACACTCCTACAAAATGAATAAACTTGTCAGTACTTTCACACAAATGAAACCTTGTAACTTTTCTGTAGATATCTTATCAGGAATGTCCTCAATTTTATAATTAATTTGAATTTGTTTAAAGGCCAAGGAAAAAGAGATGTCAGAAAAAGTGTGTAAATATTCAAAAGTCTTGTGCTCTCCTATGGATATTTTTAAGAGGTCAATTTTATGGCATCAGGTTTTATGGATTCTTTCATCACTTATTGATCAATTAGTTTTATTGGTGACCATGTTAGGATGTTTGAATCAAGCATTTTGGAAAGCAGTACTGTCATGAAAGAATAATTTATGCTTTTTATGTCTATTGCTATAAACTTCAGTTTTCAGAGAAGGGAATACCTGAAACTCATTTTTTCATGCAGCTGCCTATTCTCAGTGAATAACTGATATTTTTCAGTTAACAACATTTTGCTGGACATCCAGATTATTTTAGTGAGGCTAACACTACTCTCCAGAATTCTGTGCAGATGGCTTTTCCAGTGAACAAATAATGCCATGGTATTCATTTGTGCAAATGCGTTTCACTATGCAGACAAATTATTTATAAGAAATAAAACTATCCAGGAAATGTAGCTTTTTGTTTATTTGCAGGTCAGCATCTGATTCTGGATTCCATGAATGTAATTTGTATTCAGATGTCCTGTCCATAAAAAGAAGTCTTCTACTTCTGTGTAAGCTATTCACTTGTCTATCAGCTGCTGGTAGTACAGAGCTGATCACCTCTATACTACATGGCATAATTACTGACTAACCATAACTCTTTGAACAGAGGTATTATGCACTCTCAATCCACCTACCTCAATTTGACTAAATTTTGGAAAGTCAAAAAAGGAAATTTCACTCACTACTTCATAGCTTCATGGTATTGTCTTTTCTTTGAGTGCTTTAATGAACTGTCAAATTGGGAAGAATTTGACATGATATTCATTTGGTGCTTGAATTACCAACCCAGGGCTAAGTCACAGGGAGTCAGCTACTCTTCTGACTCTAAGTCAGGGAGTCAGCTAAGACAGAGTTTCTCTGTTATCCCTTTCCATTGCCTCAACTAGTGAGACTTTCTTGTGAAAGGTCTGAAAATATCCGTAGACGGAACTATACATAAACAGGATGATTGAACTTCCTGATGCCCTCTTCCCCATTGCCTGCTTCTGGTCCCTGGTGCAAGACCAAGCTCTGTGCCTCGCTTTCCCCTCCCCACCTTGCACCATTTTGCCATTCCCTGGGCTCTTTGTCAAGATGATTCAACATATCAGCCCAGCAGAAAGCTACTCATTTTCCTGCTGGATTAGCCAGCTGAATCAGTGATCACAAAGATCTCTTGAAAGCCAGTGATGCTGTGAGAGTGAGGAGAGTGTGTCTTCTCTTTTTGGCAGTACCATGATCATGAAATGTCACCTAAATTACTGGTTTTGCATAAATAGTGAACGTAATGTATACAATGACTGGAGAGTCCTCCACCACCACACATGCAGCAAGGAAGATCACTCCATACAATTACTCCTGCAAGTAGAGCACTTTCTGAAAAAAAAAGAGACTATGTTAGAAATAATATTGACAAGGGAGTGACCGTCTTCATAGCCAGAGCACACATCAGAAAGGCTTAATTTCCAATTTCAGAGCCTTTCTCCTTATCTAAACCAGAGGACTCTGAGCAGCCCTGAAAGGGCCTTTCTGGCCCTGGTCAATGGGAAATATTGTCCCTTACAGCTCTAGAAAGGCCCCGAGGCAGAGGGAATCATCTCACTCCCTGAGGCACACCAGTACCAGGTATACCAGTAGCACAGGAGAAATGGAGTAGCATCTATAGGCACAATAAATGAGGCAGGATCTCAGAGGTCTGAGGCAGATAGACAACAGACTTCTACATGGGAACTACAGTTTGTAAGGACTCTTTACAAGGTTGGAAGAGTTTTGACATCAGAAGAGGAAAGAAAAAAATGCAGGAGAATATTGATGTTCCAGTTCATTGAAAATCCTCTAATCCTCTCAGCACAGATGCAGTTCCAGGGGCTAGTGGCATGTTTTTACGCATTGTTATGCATTGTTCTGCATTGGCTGGAGTGAGGAAATGCAAAGAAAGTCTCTGGAGGTATCACATACCCATTTACTGTGGCATGAGTTTGTACAATGTCTGGGAAAAAATACTGGAGTCAGAATCAGGGGTCTCAGGGCTTGGGAGCTTTCCCACTAGAGTTATAAAACTGTCAGGAAGAGAAAAAAGACTGAAGGAACTGAAGAAAACAGAACATGGGAAAATAAGAAGATCAGAAGGTGGTTTCCAGAACGTCCTTTGCAAGTCTATAGGAGTAAACTCTGCTTTTGCTCCAACGTGATTGTAAGCTTTGAGGATATGGCTAGTCCGGTGCCAAGGAAATACATTTTGCTATAAAAAAAGAGACAGTTGCAGCAGCAGCTGTCTTGGAGTGCAGACAGAGTGAGTGCATAGCTGATCTGAGAGGACTGCAGAAATGGCCTATGGGAGCAGCAACAGTGTCTCTGTAGGAAACTCAGACCTGAATGTGCCTTCCTGTGTGCACTGGAGAGTGAACTTGTTTTGGAAGGGAGAAAATGAATCTAGGAGGTGAAGTTGGCTCTGTGTTATGGGAACATAGAGGGGCCAGAGGAAAAGAGCATCCATCCTTTTGGTCCCATGATTTTGACTCTTTTACTAGAATAGGAACATGTTTATAGACATATGCAGCTTTGGTGAAGAAGACTTGAGAGAAAAGAGAAACGGCCATTATTTGGCTTCCAGTACTTGGATCAGAAGCAGGGATGTGCTGTTAAAATAAGAATCATGGGTTCTGGGATGCGACTAGGAGAAGGCAGGGAGCCAACAGAGATTGTTCTCTCTCCTTCGTTCTTGTCTGCTGGGCTCAAGCCTAAGCAAACAAGAAAAGGCAATGTCTGCCCAACTGAGCAAGGATAGTTCCTAGGAGAAAGGACAGGAGCTGCAGGAAATAGAGCTTGCCGGAGGCAGTTTTCCACAGTTCAGGAAACAGAGTAAACTCACTGCTGCAAAATTTTGTTGTGTAGCCATTCTAATGTGACAGAAAATGAGGAAAGAGCTGTTTATGGAAAGTATTATTTTACTATGGGTAGCTTGGCAGCTATTTTTTTCTAGAGGCTAGTAATTGTTTAGCATTAATGCGTGGTACATAAATATAACCTAACCTAAGGGCATTGCGTTTTGTGATAGCAGATGTGTTTTAGGCATTCACTTCCTTGAGGGCTTTGAGAAGGAGAATATAGAATCAAAGAGTATATCCTTCTGAAAGTTGCAGCAATGGTCAGAAGCTGTAGGGAGTTCTCAAGCATGGGAGTTCTCAAGCCACTGTTTGGTCCAAGCTGAACCAAGAGTGTATGGGACAGTTATTTTGGCTGGAGTTTTTGGCAATGAGGTACTAGTTTATTCAATAGTGCAGCTACAGCTAAGAAGATTGAAAGCATCTTTAGGCAGCAAAAAACCCTTCAGGAGTTCAGGAGTTTTATGCATCCCAGATGTAATGGTGGATATTGAGCAAGCAGTGTCTGGTGGCCTCTCTCAGGATACTCTCTACTTTCTCAGGATATTTGCATACAGCAGACTGCAGTCAAAGCTCATATGAGAAATCAACACAGCCAGGATCTGCTAGGCAGGAATGTGTGGATGTGAGAATCTTTAAGGGAATAACAATGGAAATAATTCCATGTTGAAGAAGACAACCTGCAATCACACAAATTTGCGAAAGGTTTGGATAAAAAAACAAGTGCACTCTTCTCTATAGTATTTAAGGGTATAAAGGAAAGCATTATGGAGAAGACATTGAAGCTAATGAGTGGAGAGAGCAACTTCACAAGGCCTGTGATGCCAGATGGACTAAGCTACTGGGCTTTAGTGAAGATGATGTGGACCTGAGCTTTCGTTAAAAATGAAGCTCATTTCTTTCTTTATCTTAGAACCCAGATCAATAGCACTATTCCACTAATAGGATACTTGGTCCAGCTCATCCATAAAACCGTGCTGCTGTGTTGAGGTTACTTTAGGACTATTGCAGAGATGTATGTTAGAAGTAAATCAGCTCAGTTTTCCCAAAGCATTTCTTGAAGCACCAGGGGACTGCCAGAGAGGATCAGGACTTCTATGTTATGACTGACAGAGATTCATAGAGGTGAAGGAGGAAACTTCCCTTGAGGAAGACAGTTGACAGCAGAATTACATTTTCAGCTTTATTAAACCTCTCTATATGGTTTTCAGTGATGACTTCAGTAGAGACAACTTACTTCAAGTTTCTATTACAATAAAATAATAGTTTATGTGACCTAAAAACTCTTCATTGCTTTGCTTAAATTCATAAAAAATGAGATTTTTTCTCTGAAAGAATGAGACTTTATTTGCAGATTTGACCACAAAATACTGCAAAGCCTGATGTGAGTAAACACAAGCTATTCATTCCCTGTTTTTTCACAGCCATTTGGAAAATCTCTACCATACTCTTAACTAATAAATTAGTTGAACAACATAATTAGTATTAGTTTAAAAGATAGGTAATGTGAGTGTTCATAATGTATAAAGTTCTGGACACATAAAAGAGCATAAACAAATACTGTGAATCTCAGGTGACCATTCCTACAGTATAAAAAACGTTAGGATAAATTCAGTGGGTGCGTTATCTCTAATGAATAATTCAGCCAGCTGCAGCTATAATGAAGAATGTAATGGAAACTCATCTACTGAACACGTATTTTGGGGTGTCTATTACAACACTCAGGGCAAAATTTAACAATCGAGTTTTATTCCTCTGGGCTTTCTTGCCATGAAATCTTCAGTATTTATTTTTGTGGGAAACTGGGAAAGGGAATTGGCTGATTTTTTTTTTTCAATATTCATTACTGTGCTTCATTTACTTTAGCATGCATCCTTTACATTGTGAAGAATGATATATTTGAAATATTAAACATTTTGCTAGATGCCTGGTCTTGCAATCCTTCTCTGTGTTTAACTAATTCTCTTTGATGTCCATGCGATTTTTGCACACAAAATATTTGCATGATCAAGCCCTGAATTTTTAACATTTTGTTATATAAATAGCAGAAAAAAAACACACTGATAATTGACCTTGACTTCTCATGCAAACCTCCTTTTTTATGTTACTATGTATAACATGTAAGATGGTGAAATATGCTCTTCCAATAGCAACAAGAAGAAGAAATACTTGAGGGCTGATGCTGGAAGCAAACTGGATTGCAGCAGCATGCACCATGAATCAGCTGATAATGCACAGTCTATGATAAGAAAGGCATGCTTGTCTTATTAATTATTTATATTCTGAGTGTGCTTATAATATCCTAGTAGAGGAAAGGTTTGTAGGGAGATATCAGTTGGACTAGTAAAAGATACACCAAAATGAATTTTAATTTGGTTAAAATATCTCAGAGAAGTCATGGTATATTTCCAAAGTCGACACATATAAACTTCATCTCAACTATTCTGTTTCACAATATCACTTGATAGTTGTGACTAGATAGTTATTAGTGCCTGTGTAGTTGGTTTCTTTTTCTGCACAAATACAAACTGAATAGCCCCCAGGTTTGAGGATGGCCCTGTACGGATAGCAGCCTTAGGGAGCTGTAACACAAATTAGAGTCCAAACTTATATTCATATATTCCAATTGTTCTGGATAACAAAACAAAATAAAACAAACAAACAAACCAGAAACAGAAAAAAAGCAAAACAAAAGAACTATGTTGTTAAATGAAGGAGAGTTCTGAAAGTTGCTTTTTTTTTCCCACTACCATGGAAAGGTTATGAAGTCCACTCCCTCTGCTAATGACATGCTGAGGTGGTGTAGGAAACGTGTGCCTGCTTCAGCTGTCAATCACTGTTTAGAAATGTCACCAATAATTTGTACTCTGGAAATGCTCAATGTGCGAACCCCTGGCTCTAATTGGATCCACTGATTTCAGCTAAATCTCGTCCTGTCATCAGCTCAGCAGTAGGTAGGATATTGAAGCTCTAATGAATCCAGTAATAACTTTAAATTGCCAACCTGGATTATTTTTTCTTTTTCTTTTTTTTTTTTTAACTGGTAAAAATAGTTGTGCTTTTCTATAGGCAAAAAAAAATGAATTCATTTTGAAATAACTGCTAAACTATTAAACCAGGATATATTTGTATATCCAAAAGGGTATTGTGTATGTGTGTATCCAGTGTATCCATATGGATCCTTCAATAGGGAAAAGAAAATAAGAGGTGAGTGAGACACAGATAAGTTGGGTCAGAGGAATATGCTAGACTTTGGTCTAGCAAGCACACTTATCATTATTAAAGAAAAACTTTCTTCTGATAAATAGGGACGGAGAGGCCAGAAATCTGTACAGCATCCTCCCATATTGTTTCAGTAGCTGTTTTTATGAGGTAAGAACAGATCTACTGTTTCAATTCCTATCCTGATCTTCTAAAGAAATGAGGGTTTTGTGACAATGTCATTTCTCTGTATCTGTCAGTCTACCAGCTTATATCTTCCTCCAGTAATTTTTAGAAATTGTGGTTAATTTTAAGCAAGCTGACAACACGTAGAATTTCTCAAGGATATCGAGTCTCTATTAATTTTATGAATCTCAGTGTCTGTTTGCAGATCCCATTCAAGAGGAGTTCAGCTCGTCTTGCCTGGCCTGCTTGCAGCCAAGTCACAGCATCCGGAAGGATGTTCTTCCTCTCCGGGCCACCAGCCAAATGGTCCAGGGCAGTAACAGCAAAGCATTATGAGGCTCTGATCTGACCATTGCTCTGCTTGCCTGCCTAGGTCTGACCAAGGTGGATGGTGAGAAGACAAAGTATTTTAGGCTACTGTATAAGGGGAGACAAAGGTGATTTCCGCTTCACAAGGTGATCATGAAAAGACTCAGCAGTATTGTGGAGGCGGAAGAAGACGAACAAAACTTTTGGGGTGCTAGGTAACTTGGTGGTTGTTGGGACATGGCAGGAAGCTGAAGTTTATGTGGGGAGGATGACACATTTAGTCTGGGATGTGTGGGGATGATTTAGGGATCTGTGGGTATAAGACTATAAGGAACTGTACAGTTATTGGGAAAGCTGGAGAATGTAGGATACAAATCAAAAAGGCACTAGCCTTCATGAGCTCTGCAACTCATGGAACAGCTGAGTTATTTTTAAAATATTGTTTATTTCCTTTTAGATGTGTCTGGCTGAAATGGCACCCTTAATGGCTTAGGCAGGAGCTATGTCATTCAGGAGAAACACAAATACTTGCAAGAGTGTCTGGATGAACGTTCTCGTGAAACTGCCCTGGTATAAAGTAAAAGGTCTTTTTTTGCAGTATAATGTACGTTTTTATTTTTCAAAAGTAATGCTGAACATCAGATATCATATATTTAAGTGATGCTTGCACAACATGGATGCAAGATCATCCTGCATTCCTTGTCCTGAGAGCTGAACATGCATATCCAAACAATATATCCTCTGAGACACACATCTCAGCTATTATTGCCCCAGCTATTATGCAGTCATAATGTAATCAATGAAGTAGAACTAAGAACAACTTTTAAGGTATTGGCTTTGTCCTTTGATGTATTATGGGTCTTATTCTCTATTGAAAATAAGGCCATTCAGACCTATCGTATTTTTCCACTCTGTCCTCTGTTTGTGCCAATAAAATTTATAACAACAAAGGTAAGTTATAGAGACTCCTGTTTTGCATTTATAATCTTTTTTTTTTCTTCTAGTTTAAACAAGTTTGGGTGTATATTTTCTGTTTTCATGGCAACTTGTATGTTTGTTTGATAATTATCTCATTATTAAGACTTGTTTTTATGGTATTCTCATGAGACAATCTTTTCTTTCAGTCTAGCCTTAGCTATACCTTTATTTACCACTTTCAATATTTGTTTTCCTTTCTGGATGTTTGCAACATTCAATGCCAATATATTAATTTTTCCTACAGTGTTAAATAGTCTGGATTTGGTAACCTTCTGGCCATGTTGAAAAAGACCCATTTGGCAGCATTTTCAAAGAGAGATAAATGTGTGTTTCCCAGATAATGGAGAAGAAGAAGGAAATTTTTGTATGGGCTTGGCTGACTGAGCTACTCCAGAGCTGATTGTTTCAATATACGTATGATTCAGTCACACTGCTAATAGTGTGTGCTAATGCACTGAGAGCTCAGGATAGTATCTTTTAATTATTGCTTCATGCCAAATAAATGAATAAAATATTATTAGATAGATATCATATTCCTCTATGTCATAATTTACCCATATTTTAGTATGACTTCATTCAGACTCTCTATTCCTTCAGTTTATTTTCTCTCAGTTCCCTTTGATTTGCCCACATCCTTCTGGTGCTGAGGTATCCAAAAGAGAGGAGAGGAAAGCGATTGCAGAAGTAAGATAAACTTGGAATGTAGGAAGCTGTGGTTGAATTATTTTATGTGTAAGCTGGGTCGGAAACTGCAAGCACAGTAGAGAAAGAATACGTACAGATTTTGGCTTGTAAGAAAAGGAAGCAACTCATATGAGAAAACACCACAAAAGGAAATGGGTAGCTGAAGAATAGGGGGATGTAAGCCTGCCACCTGTCTCCTTTGGAACGAAGTAGCTGCTGTATGCATGTTTTGCTTGGATTCATTTAAGTCCAACTTTCTAAACTTCTGCTTTATTGGCTGCTTTCATGATGGGATCTCCCCAAAGATGCATTAGCATCTTTCTTCAGGTAAGTTCCTTTATGGTGCTGCGTCAGCCAGAGCTACACTCCTGTGAGCAAATATTGCATAAATTACGAAGAGAGAAAGAAGGAGAGAAAAAAAATTCATTAGCAATACTTAGATTGTGAGTGTCTGATAACTATTTTAATAACCAGACATCTGTTGTAGGGATCAGAGAGTTTAAAGGCAAGTATGTGGATGTGCAGCTTTCTTTCAGTGCTTCGTGTACCTGTAAGTGGAAAACCAAAAGTAAACATAGCTAAAAACAAATGAAATGACTGACTGACAAGTTAAACCCCTTTGCTCCTCTAAGATATTTTAACCCGCTAACAAGGTTCTTCTAGTGATATACAGTAAAAAGTAAAGAAGCAATATTAACTAGTTAATATTTGTGAGATGAATGGTGATAAATTAGGGCTGGATTTCTTCTTTGGAGAGGGCTGCTGGGAAGGAACGACCGAGGGGAAAGGCAGAGATTGCAGGGGAACATGCTTGCAATTTCCCTTGTGTCTTTCTTGTAGACAACAGGGTATAGCTGAAATGTCTGCAGCACTAGCTGAGGGAAAGCAAACAAGCATCAGTCTCCTGTGGAGCTCTACTCTGCAGCTGCTGTCAGTTCTCCTGTTGACTCACCCTTGTAGGCAATTCCAGGAAAATGGGAAGAGAAAGCGAGAGGAACTTTATATGCCCTTTCCTTGAGATGTAGCATCCTCAAGGTGTGAACTAGATATATATATAGCCTTGCCTGTCTCACTGAGCATATCAGAATTTGGGAAGTGCTACTGATACCTCAAGAACTATATGTTACAAACATACAACAGAGTTCTTCAAATTCTCGGGATCTGAACAAAAATCGTTCTGTCACCTACGGTTGAGGTCTTGGCTAAGGATCTTGCTAGGTGAGGACCTATAGCAGGGAGGTAAGACTAAAAGAAAGATCTTATTACATTTGTGGTAGAAAACCAAACCAAAACAGCAGTTAGGAATATGTGAATGACGACTCCTCTATCTGTAGTCTAAAAGCTTGTGTATATTTAGGGCCCATAAAAATGTCTGGGCTAATTTATTCTCTGAAGCAAAATTTCCATTTTAGACTAAAGAATTCTTCTACAGGTGCTTCATCTAACATACAAGCGTTATAGCTAAAAAAAGCAGGTCAAAACTGCAACAGAGGAATGTTTGGGAAATACTAACTAGTGCATTCACTACTAATTTTTCTAAGGTCAGATTTTCAGCATTGAGTTCTCTTTTTGCAGATAAAATTTCATGGCTGTAAATAATTATAAACACATTTCTCTTACATGTGGCTATGGTTTTCATTTGAGGTTTGGAAGCTAAATACTAATGTTTGCAACCACAAATCAAAGGTCATAGCTACAAGCACCTTTACTGAACTTTCAAGTCTATATTGTTTTCATAAAAAGTTGAGGTCTGACAAAAAACCAAACCCTTGGACATTCACTTGTCAGTGACAAAAATTCTTACCGTCTTCATTAAGACTAAAGTAGGAAAGATGGCGTACATTCTTTCTTAAATAAACCATCAATTATTTGAATATAAACATGCAACGTGGTCAAAATTATAACACTTTTGTGAAAAGATATTTTTTCCAAAGTGTTTTTTTGCAAGATTTTTTAGCTTGTCTCAAAAGGTTTGTACTAACTTGTTCTAACTTTTAACTAACTTGTTCTTCCTTTCGTGTTTATTCCCAAAACCTTGCCTGTTCTTCTTTGACAATGATTGCCAGTACTCCGGTACTCATCAGTTACCCCCAATTTACACAGGCAGAGGCTCCCCTATTGATGCAAACTACTCTCTCTCTCCTGTATTTTTTTTTCCAATGAGTAAAAATTGTCTGCCCTGCTCTCATACACAGCTAGTGCCACTATGGGATTTTTGGTACATGATGGCCAATAGAAACGGGCTCATGGCTGCTAAGGTTGTGGTGGCAGCCTCTGGTAAACATTCTCTGATCTCACCGATTAGTACCCTCGATAAATAACAGAGGTAATTTCACATTACTGAGCCACAAAACATGTGCCTCAGAAAGGCTCTTCTTGCCTTATGACTGTTTTGTAAGGTGGCTTGTGTTTCTGTTACATGTGATGCTGGGCTCACAGCCCAACTTGCTGTGCATTTAAAGTCTTGAAAAGCACCAAGCCTTTGTCCCACATTTCTGTCCATGGAGCTTCCCACACTTCTGTTCCCGCAGCTTCCCAGCCCCCTGGAATGATGGTTGAGGGATCCCATGAGTGGCACTGCAGGGCCAACCCTTATTGGGTTCAAGACCTCTCACCCTTGCCTCTGCCCTGATGGTGAGGGAATTTTCTCTGCTCTCTCATGCCTCACATTTATTCTTGCACAGCAAATAGCTCTCTGCCTCCACAAAACTCACCTGCCACTTCACAAGTTCACAAATGACTACTGAAGCACTGAAAAAGAGCCAAAGTGGTTGCAGAGTTTTAATTCAAGTGTTAGCAGGTAGCTGACAATTAGCAATAACCTGCCAGGCCAGTGGTACAAAGACAATGAGCAGTAACACTCCTTCAGCTTGCCTCTGATTGCTAAGGAAGGCTGGCTAAAAAGTGCTCTAGCTGTTCCCTCCATCCCTTGCCTCCAGCTGGCTGTATAATCACCAGCCCTTTCCACTCAGCCTGTTAAATAGCAGTTAGATGAAGAGCAGAGACTGAAAAATGCCAGTCACTTTCATAACCATATGGTAACTGGGTGGTTGTAAAGGGCTATGCTCATGCCCACCCATCTGTAATTCTTAGGTTTAATTGTGGACAAGCACAACTACAGATTTAGCTTAAGTGCTTTTAACATTTCCTCTGCCTTAGTTTATACCATGAACTAAGCAGGAACATGTAGATCTATTTGCACATACAAAGGAGCACCATGAGTCTCTGTGGCAAGATGAGACAAAATATTCTGATTTTCCAGTTGCATGAAGAATCCTCCTTTCTATTGTCCCCCTTGCTTTTAATTAATATGCAGGACAGTAAGAGAGTCAAAATAAAACAAAACCAAAAAAAAAACCAAAAAAAACTCGTCTTTTCCTCTGGTCTTTCCCAAAACTTGGATAGGGAACTGGCAAATCAGACATAGCATCCATGAGCTGGAATTCTTTAGGAAACCGAGGATTTAGGTCCTCCCATGTGGTCTGAAAGGAGGAGTCTTATATGCCCCACTGAGACTCGCAACTTGTCTCCTGCTAACATGAGCAGTTGTGGGGCTGCAAGGTGAGATCCACCTAGGGTCAAAGCGGAAAGCAACCCTGCACACAACCATCTTTTTTGGGCCATCTGCCCCAACCATGCAGGCAGGAGCATGGGCTGGGGCAGGACTATCACTCTAGAGGCAAGAGAGAGCACAAGGTCTCTCCTTGCTAGGCTCAGAGGAGCCCTGGAGCTTTGGAGCTCCCACCACCCCTGGCCACTCGCATTAAAGGAAGAAGGAGGAATGTGGCAGATACTCTGATGAACGTCACTATATTTTTAAGTCATCCACCATAGTCAGTGGCCTTGGAGTCGCTAACTGATTCTAATGTAGCTGCTGCCCTTCAAAAGATGTGCTTAAATATCATTAGCTGGGCATTCAGATCTAGCATTATCCATAAAAAAAATTAGACTTCAATATATGCTGTAGGTTGAATACAGTGTTGTTTTAAGGTATGGATAATTTACTTTCCACCAGAAAATCATATCATTGTGTGGTTAAGCTGTTTACACTAAACGTTTGTGAGCAGGAGAAGGAAAATACTTGACTGTACCTCAGTCTGGACTAAACGCTTGGGGGCTTTGGCAAAGTTAGTGGTTTGCTGGAAGCGCAGAGATACATATGCAGAGATTCTCACGCTGATCTGTGCAGCATACATGGTTTGAGAGGTTTCGGGGGAAAAAAATGTTTCAGCATTCTTTCTGGTTTAAAATGACTAACAATGAGGTAATGGTGGCTCAGAAACATGTTGTAGTTAAGGTTGTACTCTAGAGACTGTGGTTAGCTTCCCAGGCTCTGCAATTGGGCCAAGAAAAGTAATTACAGTGATTAATAATAATGTTTGATTTGCCAGTCACCCCGTCCGTTCCTCAGTGCGGGTTGGTCTGGGGGAGGGAGAGGAAAATTGTAGGAAGGAAATTAGAGCAACAAAGTACAGTTCTTGCGAGGTATAATCCAAACACCACTGGAGCCAGCTCAGCCTGGCATCAGCTATTTTTGTACAGCTGTATACTCCGGCTATGCTTTTGTGCCGTACAGCAGGAGTTAATTTATGTATCTGTATATTACTGCTCTGGAGCTGTGCAGTACAGTACGGGCTAATTCGCATACGATGCACTACAGCTGTGGTGCTGTGCATGCAGAGGCGGCTGCTCCCAGCAACAAAGCACCGTGGGGATGGTGTGGTGCTTCATAGATGGGCTTTGCCATATATTTGGACACCACAGCAAGGAAAACATTTTGAATATCTGAGGATTGATATGTCTGAGGACCTCGTGTTCCTGATAGGCGATTACTGGGAATGCAGCAGTAGCCAAGGATATATAGCAGCAATGTTTGTAGCAGCAATCCTAATGCCTTACTATCATCCATGCCATGTTTCCTTCCGTGCCGTGGGTGTGGCTGTGGGGATGGTCAGGTGGCCAGGAACAAGTAGCAGTGTCACCTGGGTCTGCCAGCGCTGAGCTGGAGGGAGACAGGCAAAAATGATCCCTTGGCAAAGTTTGGCTTCCTGATTACAGGAGTCCTCAGTGGCACCACAATGAAGAGGAGTTGCCATGGAAACCATTGCAAAAGATTAAGCATATCAAGGAAGACTGATTGTGAGAGAATGGGTAGGAATAAGAGAATCAATTAATGTAGAAATGATGTTTTTGTTTCATTCCACAAGTCATAGTAGGAACCTTTACATTCACAAACATCCAATTAAGAGAAAAGTTATAGTGAAATCTGCAAACCCTGTTTCAGAGGAGCATGATTGCTCTATAATTAAAGGAAAATAAATAGTGTTTTTCTATCCAAGATGAAAATACGGTGGTTCAGACTCTGTTATTCTTTACTTTCCCACTGCAGTATCTGCTGGCTTCTCTTGACACCATGAAGCAGACAGGCCACAGTGACCCCCTGGGATGTTCTCACAGGTGCAGTGGCTTCCAGCCATGGAGTGGCCAAATGAATTTCAGATATTTGAGAAAGGAAGGGAAAACTTAACTCCTCATTCCCTTTTGTCACATGTTGGCGAGGCTCCTGGACCAGGGAAGCTGAGCTCATTTGCAAGTTGTGAGAACAGAATGGCAAAGGTCAGCAGTTTATTCTCCTTGCGCTGGGCACTGCCTACATCAGACCTTGGCACAAGGTAAATTAGTCTTTGGGTGTTTTTATAGTACCTAGCAGTGACTAATAAGGCTGACTTGGGGAACATGGAATTTACTGGACACTTGTCCTTGTTTCTTGTTAATGCTATGAGGACAAGCAGGGGCTTAGCATCAGGATCCTACGAAGGACACTAAAACCAAGTAGTCAGTTTAAGCTTTTAGGCACTGACAGAGTGACTCCGAGTAGCACTGATGGATTAGAGAATCCAACCTATTAACCCCAGTGCTTGGATCTGCTCTTGAATGTGACATTGTCTACAGGAGATTTACCCCCTAAAGATGGATTTTCTTCAAAGTATGAAGTTAATGCAACTATTTTTACCCTACTACTACTGGAAGATCATGTGGCAGAGGTGCAAGCAGCTATAATCCACGAGGGGATCCCTCTACCTAAATATCAGCCATGTTGAAATGCCTTGAGGACAGAAATATGGAAAGATAGTTAGGCCATTTTTCCATTACTCTCCCCAATTCTCTTTTAAGGAAAGGCTAATGCAGGAGTAAGTCAAGGAATTAGAGGGTAAGCATGTGCAGAGATTCCTCTTGATTTAGATGAAATGTTTTGGACAGACTGTGTCTTTACGGCCAAGTTTTGCTTGGCTCAGTATGTTTGAAAAAAAATGACATGGAATCTGTTAAGAAGATTCCATCTCCTCCATCTCCACATCTCCTCCTCAGAATGAGTTGTATCTGTGCCTCTCCAAGCTGGTCTAGGTCAGAGAGATGAAGTTTTGTTTAAGATATCTTCATACAACTTCCTGCATATGTCCATTGATTATCTGTTCTTATTTAAATATACTTCAAACTGATCATACAGTGCTGCTTGTTAATAAATATGATAATGGCACAATTTAGGTTGTCATACTATCCAATCAGAAAAGTAGAGCTAAACTGTTCTGTTTTGAATGTATGTTATGAGCAATGGGCTTTTTTCACTTGCCCAAGACTTTGGCTGAGATGACACAAACTCACAATGAAGATAATTATTCCTGATTCATTTTTATGGGTAAGCCCCCAAAATTTCATCCAGACATGAGGTCCTGAGTTGCATTGGGTATTGTGTCTTCATTAAAAAAAAAAACCCTGAAATCTCTGACATGGTTTTATGATATCAATACAATTCCATAGGTGGTAGTCGATTAAACTTCACAAGGGTGCCACTGAATGACACAAGAGTGTTGACTGCTCCTGTCCACTGTCACATTACGTCTAAAAGGTCACATGTTGAAGATACTTTTGACATTGCTGCTGGCTTCTTTTAATTTACAACTGTCACATGTGACCATGGGCTATACTTATCTTGACTTTGCAATGCCCGAGACCTGGTTACTGCATTTACCGAAGGTGTCTCTGAGAGCCCTTTGGAAACTTGATATGGTGCAGATGATCATTTTTAGACACTGTGAGTAAAGGTGCTCTGATACCAGTGTAACAAGTGAAGAATAAATCTCTAGATAAAGAAAATTACTGTACCAGCAGACACAAACAGCTGTACTGGTTTCCTATTTGTATCTGGCTTTGAGTCAAGCTATTGAGATAGTTAAGTCCTGCATGGCTGGAGTTCTGCTGTGCTATGTGCACTTCAACCTGATGGTAACTCTTTTGCTGCAATATTAAAAGTTACAGTTTTAATACTTGAGATAATGTGCTAGTGTCTTCACTGGGCCTGGGTGGAGCCCTAGCATTCTCTTTCCTCCTTATTCAACAAGAACAAACACGATGTTTCCAGGGCCTGGCATCCAGTGCAGTTTTTCTCTCAGGCTTTGTAAGAAGGGGCTTGGCATTTAGTTTATTGTCTTGGTGGGATTATATACTGACACTGATCAGTATCATGATAAGTAGTGTTTGCCACTACCACATGTGGGTTCTGAGTCTGGCAAGTATTAGAAGATAAATAAAGTGCAATAAAATGAATTCATAAAAGACTGTTTTTTTGTTTTGATTCTAACAGACAAGGGAAATGTATGGAAATGAAGAGAAAAAAATAATTATTCAAGGTTATATCTCAATGTGAATCTCTGTAAAGAATATACAGCACTGTAGTTTTCCTTTCTTCTGCCTTTTCCCACACTGTTGTACTGCACACTTTATTATTGCTGTCACAATCTGCTCTCTGTCCAATATGATTGCTATCCCCTAAGGTTTATTCTACATAGCAAACATCCTGTAATAGTGACCTACTCTAATAACAGGAAATTTATTTTTAAACTGCATAATGCCTGCTCCATATTAATCTGTTTCTTTTCCAAAAAAAAATTCGACATGGAAATCTACTAATATTGCCCAGTGCCTGACTGGTCTCCACAAAACTTCATATCTTCTGAAACCTGCACTGTTCCCTAATTCAAGAATTCGAGATAGCTACCATCATTTTTTCATTCCTCTCCTTGTCTATAAACTCTAAATAACAAATAACAGCAAACAGTATCAAATCAGTCAGACTTCAAAGGTCAGTGCCCATCAATCACAGTCTTTTTCAAAGTGGCTTTACTGTCCTCATTTTATCCAGTGCACCAGATCACTGCACATAGAAGTTAACCCTTAATGGATACATAACAGGTTCTAAAATGGCTTGTGATTCTTCTTACATGGGTTAATTTTTCCTAGCTGCCTGCCTCTTTGCTCCTTCTTTAGCTATACTTACCTTTATGATGTCACTTGAGATCAATGACAAAATTATCTGATGGGTGATAAGACATCAATGTTGATTTTTCTGTCTGTAAGTGATTTTCTTGGGAAGCCAGAAAAGCTATCTTGTCAGATGCTTCTTCAAAGGGTCCAGCAGTTTGCATTTACTACATCTAC
>JAUBOD010000819.1:5971994-6005278 GCA_032353885.1 Nothura maculosa | reverse complement strand
TTGTACTCTTTTTAAGTAAAACAGCATTTTTCCTCTTAGATTTAGTTCTAGAATTCAAAAACTATACAGAGAAAGACAGATGAGTACTGGGGTCACATTCAGTGAGGTAGAACTTCCTGCTTTCAGGCATGACTGTGTTTTTGCTTTTTGATAATGAGCAAGTCAAAGCTTGCAAAAAGTACTTCATGAACTTGGATAGGAGTCTGTGCTCGAAAAGAACAGTTGGCGTAATTATGGACTATGATGAGGAAGGTGGCAGGATGCTCTTTAGTTTCCACTGTAAACATGTACTGAATGACTAATAAATGAAATTTGGGAGACAACTTTCCTTGGCATATGTGTTATCAAAAGTGCTCTGAATTTTAATTGGTATGGCTAGCACCCTTTGCCTAGGCCTGTGTCTGGAGTGTATTTTGTTACCTATGGTGGTGTAGGATTAAAAGTAACTATGCTCGTAACATTCATTTGATGACAATTTGCCCATCTGAAAAAATATCAGAGAAAGAACTATAGCCTCTCTTTAACCAGAGTAACAATAGTACGATGGAGGAAATGAAAGCAAAAGCAGCACAGCAGGGTCACGGTACATCCGGCAGTAAGAAGGGTGCTCCACAGGTCTTCTAGCCCAGTTTTGCTCTCCAAGTAGATAGCAGGAGCATCCAGCTAAACACGTAACAGTTTACTTTGCAAGTTCACTTGCAAAGGAAATATTTGAACTTTTTTTTTGGATTGTAAGTTTCCTTCTTTTTATTGGAGACATAATGAGGTATATAACGTCTGAATAAACCCCTCTACCATGAATTTCAATAAGGAGTTAAACAGCCTTGTGTATCAATTGTTTATACTTCCAATTGCCTTTTCCAATCCCAGCTATTGCTCATCGTGGACTAATTGGCTGACACTGCTGAAGTCACATAAGTGCTGATAATACCAAGAATTTGGCCTGCACTTCTTTTTTTCTTTTTTTTTTTTATCAATCAGCAGCACTCAGATCTCATTACCAGGTGGGTAGACATCATTATCTCTTTAGCCCATTGGGAATAACAGTATGCAGGGAAGTTCTTTGCTCGAGGTCATGCAGAAAGTCACTGTAAGAGTCTGAAAGTTGAATTGAGGTCGGTTGTATCCTCATCACAGACACTCGCAGATTGATAAACCTGCCAGCATTTCACCCATGCAGTTATCAAAACCATTAACTGAACTTCCTTGCGGTGGGGATGAGCGAACTAGTGACTAAGAACTGTCAAATGTACCTGTCTAGAAAAATTCTCTAGTTATCCTAAGAGATAAAAACCAGCTTATGTTTACCTTATGCTTAAAATTCAGGCTTTTCTAGTGTTTCATGTTGATGTCACATTTTAGTTTTTTGTTGTATAGTGGGCCCACGCATCATATGTCTTAGAAATACTGAAAGAGTACAACATACGTAAAATTGAAAGTACTGCTAGAGGCAGTACATACATCCTGGACTAAAATGAGCATTTCACGTGTTCCAACTATGGGAGACTCATAATGCTAGCAGGAGAGACTAGTGAGACTTACCTTTCCTATCTTGTTTACCCAGTGATCTGGCAAAATCTGGTAATCTTTTGCTGCCAGATTTTGGCGACTTTACTGTTTTTCATTGGTGTGTTTTCTGTTTCATTTCTTTACCATCAGTTTGTAGATCAGGCAGATCTTTCTGTTTATCTATGAAATAATTTTATTGGTGGATTCTTTCTTTTATTTGCTTCTTTCCCAGGAGACATCTATATTCATTAGATCTCTAAGTCTCTTTCTTTAAATTCTCTGGCTGTGAAATACGAGAGATAATCCCTCAATTTATTCTAGTTTAGGAAAGAAAATCAACAAAAGAAAGGCTCAAGATATGCCATAAGATTTATTTCCACTTCTGTATTTTAGACAACAGACGATCCATTTATAAGGCAGTGATCTGTGTCCAAGGCTGGACGTTCCTGAGAAGTGGGCATACAAGGTGAATGTATGCATTTTGACTATGGTTTCTGCTCACCTGACAGTGTCTGTCTCATAGTCGAGAATCTTTGTATGGCTCACCATGGACAAATAAAGTCCTCCTGAATTTAACTGAACTGATAAACTTCAGGGATGAAATGAACTCCCAATGGTTGCCAAGAAAAATGGTATAATGCTTGGTTATGTTATTAATCTTGAGAAAATGTTTTAGGGAAAAGTGTTATTGTTTCAAATGTATGCAAGCGGTTTAAAAAAAAAAGAAGAGGTGAAAGTAGAATAGAGACAACTTGAAAAAGAATAAAGTACTTTTTTTTTCAAGCTACTTAAATTTAAATGTCTGTTCCTACTGGCTAAGATAAGCTACAGATATGCAGAGAAGGTGAAGGTGCGATGAAAACACCACTGAAGGAATTAATTTCAACTTATTATTCATTAGCATGTGTATTGTTCACTGTATAATTCTATTACCAGATACTTAACTGGAATGGAGCAGGCTGAGCCAATTGGAGTGTGGGGATCTTGAATAGATGCTCACAATAGCACATTCATTTCAGTCACTTTACAACATGCAAATGTACTCGCTGTGATTTGTGATTGATCTTAAAGCTTACCAGTTATATGCCTACCTGTATGGTCAGTATTATTCTCAGTTTTCCTGCCAGTTTGACAGCACAAAGTTTCACAAATTCAAAATTCAGTCAACAGTATCTTTAAGATTTTTTCCCCTGTTATTTCATAATCAGCCCTATTTCATACTAATAATTACATGAAACTTGTGACTTTTGTCAGCTCAGGATATGGAAATCTTTTAATAAATAAATAGAAATTATTTATTTTCATGGTCTATAGGAATGGAGCCATAGAGAGTGCTCTGAGTGGGCAAATGAGATTCCTATGATGCCCATCTGATATACTTGATGTTTTGACCTAATGGGGTGGAAATAAACAGACCATCTCTATTTCTCCAGCTGTTGGTGATCTCTTGAATGGGAGAAGGATACAGGAAGGTGCTGAATGTGGCAGGGGACTGATAGTCTAGATGCCCTAATTTAAATAAAGAAGTTGTGCAGGTATACAGGTATATGATCATGATTACAGTATGAGCAGAAGAACAGGCTATGAGGGCCACTGCTAAAGGACAGGGATAAACCTCTTTAGATCTCATCTAGTATATGTATGCCTGGCCACCATAATGGGTTACTCTGACTCTCTTCCTGTCTCTAAGACAGATCCGGGGTACAACTCAGCACTTTTATCATGAGTAGAGAGGGAGATGTAGAAGACATCAAGCTGCTTAGTCAAGGTACTCCCTGACTGTGGTGAGAGTTGAAGACGTCATTGGCCTGATCATGTATCTACTGAGTAACATTTTCCTTCTCTGCACCTTTTGCTGCACTTCTGAGTTCAAATTTCTGATAAAAGAGACCAAAGACACAAAGGACTGAATCTACCTTTCACAGAACATGGGGATTTTGCTATTTTGTAGGGTCTGACAAGCTGAAAATGTCTCTGTTCACTTTTTCAGTCTTTTCTTCACATTTTGAATTTTCAATATGAGAAGTCCTGTATGACATACAGAACTTCTTAACCACCAAGATAAATAGTATTCTAATAAGCCAAACTATTCAGTGGAACTACCAAACCTAGTCAGTTTACTTGGAGGCTCAGTAAGAGATAATAGTAATGAATTTAAATTAACTAAGAAGTTTGTAAGCAGAGATCTAGCCAAAAATTTCTGTTCTGATGGAAAATTAGAAATCAAGAAAATAAGGCCAACTTTCTTATCCCAGTTATTTAATTTACAAAGCATATTTACATTATGCTTGTATTGTATAGTTCATTGTATTCTACAGCGGCTTGGAATATTGTCTCTTGGTAGAAAGGACGTTGCTAAACAATTGTCTTTTTACATCTGCCAGCTCAAGGTCATTCAGATTTAACCTAGTAGAAGCTGAGCCTTTCAAAGGTTTCCTGACATTCACCCGTCTTAACCCTCCCATGACAGACAGAGAGCCCTCCAAAACAAATCTGAGATTTTTGTGAATGGTAGGTTACTGAAGGCATTTGGGAACTTCCCACATGCTCCTCAGTACAAATAAATAGATTAGGTATTCTCTGCTTATGTCAGAAAACATAATCTTGTTAGATCTTGTTATGATCTTGCCAGAAAAATGATCTTACACGGTTCTGCTATCCTAGATACTGTTAGGCACCAAAATGATGATATAGCACCCATTTGAAGATACTAGTTCTTGCCTAATGCAGAGCTCACTTGAACATTGTAGTTTTTTAAGTTTGATTCAGACTGGTAATAAATGACTTCATATTCCACTAATAAGAGGTTGTGAGAAGGAGGGTGAGAACAGAGAAGGCAAAAGCTAATGAAGAGTGAAAATAGAGAGAGACTGAAAAATGAAGGGAAGCAGGTTCATCCATCCTTATTACTTACACAAAAGTTAAAACAGCAATAACTGTTGAAATGTAGACCCAAAAAAATTGGTTTCTGGCATCTCTCAGCTCTGCAGAAACATTCCTAATAATTTGTCCTTGCACAGGAAATCATAGTCACATATGTCATCTTGAGAAATTCAGACTTCTGAGACTTGAAAAGTTCCTCTCTTTTTCCAGCACAATGCAGCTATAGTGCTTTAAGTTATAAGGGAGTAAATCAAGAATAAAAGACTTGGCTTCAGTAGAGTTTGTCCGGATTTACATTCCTGTAATTGAAAGTCTTGTTGGTGAAAAGCCATTAGATATTACATATTCTTGTTCCAAAACGTAGGAAGGCTGATCTATTTATCTCCATAGCTCAAGTAATGAGCCCATTCCTTCAATTATTCAGGGGAACAAATCATTTGTATGAGTTTTTCTTTCATTTATTTGAAGTAACAATGAACAAACACTTTTGAAAATTGCAGGAAGGAGAAAAAGTAGCAGGACTGTGGGAAAGGCAACATGCTTAGTGTCTGTTTTAATAAATTTATCAAGGCCAAAAACACGGATGCAAGCCAGATACTGCTCTACTGGACAGAACCTGGTCCTGGCTCAGGTGCTGCACAGCTCGGTGACCGTTCCTGAGACATGGCAAGGGTAAAGTCACCCTGCTGGGCAGGATTTACTTTCATGGGTACCAGCTGAGTCATGCTGCTTGATATGAAGCTCAGGGAATGGACACTGGTCTGCTTTTTTTAATAATACTTGGTACTTAGAGTTACTTGGTGAAGGAAACTTTAGGAAGTGATGGAGCAGTGGTTAGGAACGAGTCTTCCTTTGAGTTAGTAAGTACCTAGAAAAGGCAGTGAAGAAGGGTTTATGCCAGTTGTCACTCTCATTAAATTCTTTTTCCTCCTTTTCCCTTTAAGTGTATAGACAACAAGTTAAAAGAAGCTCTGCTGTCACTGCAGTTTTCTTGACAATATGTGTTAAAACTGCCATGTTCTACTTGGCGGCAGAAAATAAACAGCCAGAAATACCAGTCCATACAAGAAGGCCATGACAATCCAGGCATTTCTAAGATGATCCAAGAGCAGGTAGAAGTTGACTTCTTGGCAGGCAGACACTTCCCACAGATCTTGTAGACATCCAGAACTGAGGAGTGAGCATCTTTCACTATGTGATATTAAAACCCACATGGCCTTGGTAGATAAATACATGGGAAAGCTGGAAATTCTGACCATCACTTCTTTCTTCATGGTCCTCTTCTGCCTATCTTGTCCAATCTTTCTGATGTGCATCATCCTGTCTTCCCACAGCCTCCTGCTTAGCTGAGCCCCACGAGGAAAGAACAAATATCTGTGGGAGTGAGGAGTCATCAGCTTGCTTGCTCGGATGATCTTCCCTCCCTTCCATTCTGTGTTTGTCTGGTTTATCCAGTTTGTAAACTCTTTGGGGCAGTAACTGTTAGTCTTTGTGCAGCACTGACGGATGCCATTCTTGGCCAGCCCCAAGGAATGATCAGAATAAATGTGAGCAATAACAATAGTGACAAACAACATCAACATTAGTAATGACAATAATAATTATTATTGTTATTATTATACAGTCAACCAGAATGACTTGGTAATTATTTGCATAATTTGTATGTATAATTTGCATAAGCAGAATAAAAGACTGTTCTCATATCCAGGGAAGATCTCAGCCATAATGTTTTGTTCCCTGTATGTGCTCAGGATTCCCACTGGTTTCAGTGGGAGATTTTTTTCCTTACTTATTTTCAAAATCAATTGCTCTGATGACAGAAATCAGTGGGAGTCCCATGAACACGTGGCTTCATCCAGCAGGGTGCTGAAGGTGTCTTCCTACCTTTAACCTCAATAAGGCTTTTTGTGGAGGAAGATACTTAGCCCTTTTCAGAAGCATCTCATCGCTTGCAGGATTGAGCCCCTCAAGACAGCTGTCTTTGGACTCTGGCTATGTAAAGCTGAGATGAGTTTTTTTCCCTTCTTTTTAATTGTCTATTTACAAAACAGATCCCAGCAGCTCAAGAGCATTTATAGTTTAATGGATAAAGCCGCAGTGGGTGGCTTTTTGGCTCTCAAAGAGTGAGAGTCTCATCAGTGGCACAAAGTGGCACAGGGAAGAAAGTGTAGATTATGCAAAACAGAATAGGACAGGGAGAACAGAGAAAATAGACGTGACTTATGGGAGTGTTTTCAAAGTTTTGTTCCAAGGGGCTTGGCAGGACCTCCAAGCTGATAAGTTTTGAATGACAACATATTTCAGTCCTGGGCAGAGAATTATGTTGAGTAGAGTCTGAGAACCACCAGACAACCGTGGCAAATGTGTATGACCATCTCAAGGGTACAGTTTCTTGGGTGTCTTGCACAGTTTTTTAGTTCAGAAGCTCTTATGTGCTGTGCCTGGCTCCCTGTGTAATGTGTGGAACACATGAGGCAGGAGCACTTTGCTCAAAAGCCAGGGTGGTAGCTGAGTTAGGAGGATGCTAAGGTGGGGGCTGCGAAAAGTGCCCAGTTGACAGTGTATAGAATAGCAGGGCAAGGGCTTTACAGGAGCTGTAGAAGCTCTGTGGAGCTCTGCCAAACTTGGGATATTCAGTTTTGTCTAGTGCTAATTCTCATATGCTGGTTTTTCTTTCAGACACACAAACAGGAGTTAGCCTGAGAGCTTTAAGGCTGTTGCACACTCACCCACGCCAAGAAAGCGGAGGGGCTCCCTGCACTGGCGACAGCCTCTCTGGCAGCCCTGCCTGCCTGGGGCCAGACTATGGACAGGCACATGCTGCCATGAGGTCTGTCCTACCGCTGGAGATTGCTGCAGAGCCAGACGAGCACGCTGTGTAAACGCTCTTCAGCTGTCTCAGTACAAGCCGGGTTAGATTATACTGCAGGCGAAGGCATGTTTTAAATGTTTACTTTTTTTGTAGAGGAGTCAGCACTCCCCTTTGCTTCTGGAACTCCTCCGGCAGTGCGGTAGGAGGGGAGGGGCGCAGAGGACGGGCTGCAATCTCCACTATCTAAACACATCATTAAATATGGGCATGCCAGATCTTACAGGGATCTGGCCTTCCTACACTTGTTTAACTTAGCATCGGGCAAGTCCGAACTCGGGTCCACTCCAAAGGCGCATGTACCGGAGTGGGAATCGGAGCTGCTTAGTTCTGAAAACTGACAGAAAAGATAATTCATTTCATGATACTATTTTTGCTTCTGCCTCGGTAGAACTGGCTGTCTTACCCTGATTGTGAAAAGCCTGCACAGAACCTTAGAAAAAGGTTCTTTAAAATTAATGGTCTGTGACCATTAGGGAAAGCTCAGTGACCTTTCTGACCACAAACCCAGATCTACTCACACTATCTGCATTTTATATTTATTTTATGGTCACAATAAGGGTGCTTGTTGCATTGCATCTATGCTGGCACACCTTTTAACACAGCTTTTTACCCACTTCAATAATTTCTTTTTTTTTAGCTTCAATCCCTTATAAACCAGCAACCATAAACTTTACCAGCTTTACCAGACCAGTTTGGTCTTCAGGAAGGGCACATGACAATCCATGTGTCAACACCTCATTCCCCTTGGGGAATGCTTGTCTGAGTTACCTGAATCACTGGGTTCATCTAAGATTTCAGATTTGTATTTTGACAATGAGCTGGGAGGGGAGGTGTTTTTAAATCATTATTCATAACCTTCAGATAACATTGTATGCTCAAAACAAGATTTTTATCTCTTTCTTCTAAGTACAAAATGTTGAATCAGCTTTAATGGAAGACAGGTAAGTAACCTGTGTGCTAACTGTGGGAAAATATGAAATTCCTACACAGGACATCCTCATTCTCGTTTTATGTATGTTCTCATACATCCAGAGGTTATTTCTGCAGACTTAGCTTTTTTTTTTTTCCTTAAACTGGAAAAATACCTTATGGTCTCTAAGAGAAGAACAGTTCTCAACCCTCCAACTTTTTCTCAACATAAATCCTCTCTCCTCTGTGGTTCTTCTGGTAATGCCTTTGTTTGCCAAAGTTAATTTCATATTCCTTGTGTTGCTGTTTCAAGACTACCAAAACTGGTGCCAAGACTGATTCACAGTAGATGCCCAAACTGTGTTGTTCTTGCATTATATAGCATGAGGGCCGGGATGTGGTTACATTATTAGAGTTTATATGTGAAGGAAGCATCTCTGTTTGAGGGATCAGTTCAGAGGAGAGGGGGAGAGCAGCCTTTACGTCCTATGTTGAAAGACTACTCCTCAGGGCTTGATTTTGAGTGTAACCTTCTTTTTGCACCTGCACAAAACTAAAGGCATTTACATGTCTAGCTATTATACTTGATTGCTGGCTAATTATGCATACAAGAAGAGAGATGGGGGAGGGAGAGAAAATAGGTCAAAAGTATATATTTTCTTTAGTGTTTTAGATAAACTGAGATATTTCCTGCATAAAAGCCTTTGCAAGAAGACACTTTCGTCTGTGAACCCAGAGATATGGCATATGTATACCATTGCAAACGCCATTTTCTAGTTATGGCATTCAAATATAAGTGTAAACATATTAAATATTCTCTCCCAGACAAATTTCAAAGCCAATTAGTCTTGATTTTTTTTCCTCAAATATTCATTAAGGGATGGAAAAGAAAAAGCATGCGCATTTCAATATGGAAGGTACAGCAGGTTATTTCGTTCAGGTCTTTGTCATGCAGACCTGTTTGCTCCAGGACTATACTATTCTCCTTGTTCTCACTTAAAAGTACACTATTTGAGTATGGATCATTTGTTGCTTCAAAGATTTACTATTTACTAGAAGGAGAGGAAGAAAGAAGATAAAGGGATAAAATTTTATCTAGGACTCCTGTATTATTCAGTGGAAAAGAAGAAGAAAGGAAGAAATGAGAAAGAATCTTTGCATATGTTTGTTCACTAATGGAGCACAAATCTATGAGAGTTGACCAAATGCTCCCAAATATGTTCATTTTGTCTGGCATTGCATAGAAGACATTTTCAGGGGTGCCAGGTTACTAAGTCTTCAAATCCATTTACTGTGGCCTGGAACAGTTGTTGATTTCCATTTCAATAGTTATTAGGATTTTTTTCTCTAGTCATCAGCAAGTCTTGAAATAAATACATTTTATTAGAGCTGGCGAATTTAAGAACAGATGTGAGATCTCCCATAATCTACAGGCAAGGATCCCGTGGGATAGTAGTGTTCAGGATAAGGGCTGTTTTCTTCCAGAAAGCATTGGCTGTGGAAATTCTCAGAGTGTGTGAGGTCTGTACACATTTCAGTTGCACAAAAGGATAAATGAAAGGTATTTTTTCCAGTTTGGGTGCTTGGAATTTTATTCTGTTAAAATGAGCTACAAAATATCCAGTCATGATATATTTATTTTCACTTGTTCATGATGCCAAGCACAGATTGTACAGACATTTTACAGTATTAAACCCCCAAACTGAGACCCATAAATCACAACCAACATCTGTTATTCCCTTGTGAGAAGCTTCTTAAAAGAGTGTCTTCTGAACATCTCTGCTATATGTCATTTATTACAAGTGGTTCCTCATCCTGGAACAAAGGAGACCTACATCCTCTTCCCTGGGCAGCAATTAACTGACCTCATCTTCCCACCCCCTTCATCAGCCCCCACAATCAATTATCCCAATCAGTCTTTCTGAAGAGGAAAACCAGGCAAATAGGTGATCCACTATTCTTAATAGTTTTTGATACTCCAAAAAAAAGTCCAGAGCAACAGTCATTCCAATTTAATGGCTACAATTTATCCAGGTAGTAATTCTAGATATGTTTCTGGATCCTCAAGAGAAATATTTTTGGAGGACTGTGCAGCTTCTGTTATTACAAGAAGAAAGTGTGCGCAGATGCTGACTGAAGACCACAGAGTTAAATAGCAATATGGCAGAGGGCAGCTGAATATGATTAAGTGCAGCAGAAGGGCTTTTGATCTCTCGAAGGTCCTAGCCCATAAGAAGGAAGCGTAAGCTCTCTGCCCTTCAGGTGGGAGCAGCAATTAGGCTTCTCACTCAAAGAAGACAGCTGAAAGAATGGATGCTACTGTCCAAATCACTGCCTTTGGGGCAGGACTTGCTAACGGAGAAGAAGATAAGGTTTCCTGCATAGGAAACAGCAACTGAAGTAAGCAATACTTGGTTACACTGATTATGTCTGTGGGAGTATGGAAGGAGAAGATAAACAGAAAGTAGCCTAGAGAAAGAAGGGAGATCACTGACAGTGCTGTTTTTGGAGAAAGCAAAAAGAGAAACATTCCTTTGGCTCCATAACTGGCACTGCCTAGATTGAATTTGGGGACAACAAAAATGTCTCCTAATTAATATTTCTAGTGCACCCAGAAAAAAAAACAAAAGAAAAATAGAAAAATGAAATCTCTTGCAATCGATGTGAACTTCTGGCGTATCGATGATGTGGCATATGTTTATAGAAGCACATGTGCATGTGATAAAGGGAGGATGGACACTACAGTGAATATTGTGTGCTTGTAGACACTTTTGATCATAACGTGGGTTGCGCTCCAGATCTCTGAGAACTAATGCAAAAATAATGTGTTCAACATTTTCCAGGCAGTCAATCTTTCAATAAAGTAAATTTACTGACTGCATCCTTTTGAGCTGGCTTAAATGTCTGCAATATTCAAAATGTCCTTTCTCAGCTTCCACTGAGAAATATGGAAAATGAGAAAAGTAGCTGTTCCTAATCTGATTGTTTCAAAGTCCATTCTAACATCTGTACCCCACCAAATCAATGGCAAAACTCCAGCAGACTTAAGTAAAGCCAAGATTTTATCGATGATCTGGATGATAGAAGTTATTTTTTCCAAGCTTTCACAATAACAATTTTAATCTGGAGTTATTTATGCACTATAACAAAATCTAGAGATCTTGGCATTCTTTCATTGGTAGCATGTTGCCATTATGCTTAATATTCTGCCAGTTGACTAGAGATGAGCCCAAAAAGTATATGAAAATGTCAAGCCTGATGTTAATGGAGCTTGCAAAACATACTCTGGCTATGGAAGATATTTCTGTTTTTTTAACTAAAATCTCAATATATTGGAATATTTTTACTGTGAACAAGTCTATTTTTTTTGAACTAAGAATCTAATGGAAATGGGACCCCAAAAATAGAAATTGCCACATAAATACCTGGTTAAAGTCTATAGTTTTAATATTTGAGGTTTATTCATAGTAGCTCCCTGAAGTATTTTCTACTGCATTTGTTAAGTTGCATTATTATTACTAAAACTGTTAGCAATATAAAGTGTTAAATTTGCAGGAAAAAAAAAACTCATTTCCAAAATATTTGATTAAATATAAGTATTATTACTCCATTTTAGAGACATGGAAACAAAGAGGACAGAGCATCTTTCTTAAAGGATAAGAATCCATGTGTTTGTGCCCTACTCCAGCTTGTTAGGCAGTAGGCTGTACAACATCCAGCTGAGTGCTGGTGATTAGGTGTTTTTATAGCAAACTTTGTAATTCTTACTTTTTCCTAAGGTTAAGGATTGGTGCATGGCTGTAATGTCTATAAAATACTAAAGCTGTTAAAACACAGTTTTTGTTGTATGTCATCCAATTTGCAGTTGGGAAATAGTAAAATTTGTTTAAATTGAAAACATATGTTGTGCTGCATAGTAGATAATGGTATTGCCACCTTCACGTATTTAAGCTCCCATGCCTTTTCTGCATTTTACACAATAATAAACCTAACTAATGAAGCTATTTTAGCCATTATAGGTCATTTTATTTGGTGATATAAGAGTCCTCATGTTAGAGGTGGACAGGAAACTTTTTTCCTCTCTTGTAAAAGATTTCATGATTTCAAAACTCTTCCTGTTCAAAATCAGGATGAACCTGGGGCCATTAGAAAGTGCAAAAGAAACTCCTCACCTATTCCAGAATGGATATCAAAAAAGAAAAAAAAAGTTATTCTTTTAGAATATGAGACTCTCAGCTTATAGCATTTTGTTTACTTTGTTTCTTCTTTTTTCTAATTTTGACTAGAAATTCCATACTTTGCAATTGGTTATAAACATTTTGAGGAAAAAAAATGCTCACAATGAATCATTTTTTTTCTTGATTAAAAAAATGTGTTTGAAAATTTCTATCAAACAATCCTTTATATTTTCAGCAAACATGCTGTGACTGAAATAAGTCTCCTGAGACACTCTGGGCTAAGAGATTTTCTTTCTATCTCCAGTCAGAAATGGGTACATTTTTTTCTGATATTTACTTTACAAATCTCAATCTACCACCCTTAAAATACAGATTCAAAGTAAACTGTGAGAAAAGCTCATGATGGTCATGACACATTTTCTCCATTGCCTATCCTTCCTATTTCCTATTTCTCTACCTTTGTCTCACTGTACTTGTTAGATGTGCCTTCTTTAATGTGAATATAAATGTGTGCATTTACCTTCAAATTGATATTTTATTTTGTTTGACCATATTTTAAGCTTTCTTTTTAAACTTTTATTTTACCATCCAGAATATTTTCCTATTTTACTTGACTCTTTTCTTCCTGTCATCTTTTACTCTTTCTTACTATCTCTGCATTGTGATTCCCTTTAGGACAATAAAAGGCTGCAGGCCAAAAGTCAGAGAGCAATCATAAAAAGCTATCAAACGATGAGGAAAAGATAAGAATAAATATGATTTTATTGTTTTCTGAAAGGACCTATTTGCCTCACTTGCCTTTAGAAAAAGATATCATTGAGAGGATTTGGAGGACAAAGTTGTATGTTCTATTTATCCAGAGCCCATGAATAATTTTGAGTGATCACTAATTATGTCTGAGAAAGGCAGACAAAAATATTCCTTCAAGCTTTATAGCTGAAAAAGTATTATTATCACCACTTAAGGCCTTTCAGACCTGTCAGGTTTTGATGGAGACCTTACTTCAACAAGAAATAATGGAAGGAAGGAGAAACCAATAGATATACCTCCTCTTCTATGCAGTTCCCACCGCTAAACATGGTGATATATCCCCTGTTGCCGTGATGCACTAGCAAAAGTAGTTCAGCATCTGACTCCTGAAATTCCTTTTCTGTCTCGTCCTGTATCTTCATCTTGGTCTCAGCTTGCTGCACACAAGTGTCACTTGACCAAAACATTATTTCCATCTCACAAATAAAATAGTCTAATAATCTTCTCATAGCAAATCAGTAACGATTGTATTTCTTATTTCCTTAAAGATAGCTTGATGCTAATTGCCTCAATTTCCACTCCATTTATATAAGCCAGTGCAATTTGGCATTGCTTACATCAAAAGGTCATTCTAACATTAATAAAAGCTCCACATTGAACCATTGTCCTTTGTCTTTAATATCTGATCTTCTTTGCAAATCCTACTGTTTACCAATAAACCGGAGTCAAATACTAGGCATATGAAAGCAAACACTTTGAGCATTGATGCCCACTGTATCATTTAGCTCTCAGGCTGACAGAGGACAAGACCTGGTGGATAGATTTGACCAGTGTAATGACATTGGCAAGCTTAAAGAAATTTCATTTTCTGCAGATTAATTCCCCAGCTAGAATAAAGCAACTTTACATTGTTGAATAAATATGGAATAAATACAGGAAATGACTGAAGTACACTAATAATCACCTATTATTGCCCAGAGGTTTAAAGTAACCTCTATAAAAGTCAAACTCATTGCTGAACAAAAATTATTCCTTTATCTTTTTCTGCACTGTTCTCATTGTATTATTATCATGGTTATTCCAATTATAATTAGCCATGTTGCTCCAGCTCTTCCGCCACTGTCATGAAAAGGATGAGGTGCTCTAAAAATTCCTATTGTAAGATGAAAACACTTCCAATTAGATCTCAGATGGGTTCTCCTCCTTCTGCTGAGTTTTAGATCTTAGATCTGTCTTTCAAGGAAACACCTGACCTTTAACCAAAAGCACAATCTTAGCACCTAAACGATAGAACATCGCAGAGAATTCTACTAGTGTATTGTGCATATTCATATCATATAATTTCAAGTTAAATATTACTGCTGCTTGTGCTATGTTGTATTCCTTGTTTTACATTTGTCGGTTGTCTAACGCAATGAATTTCTAACTTATAATTAAGACTTCTGGAAGATAAGAGCAACACAATGATATTTTTACACCATCTTGAATGTTCCCATGCCAGACATATATTCCTTTTAAAGCTACCAAGAAGCAAATTAAAATTTATTTGGACAACTGATGAAAAGCAAAATGTATAGTTGATATACTTCACCAGGAAAAAATGCCCTGAGGGTCTCCTTCTTCCAAATGTAACTCATTACAATTTGCTGTCCCATTTAAAATCTGCTGAGGCAAAAATATCTCTGTGAGAGTATTACCCTCTATATTCCCTCTAAAAATGTATGTACAACAAACCTATTACTTAACACACTGGCACTTACCTTAGGAGGTCACTGTGGAGACTCAGTGAAATTAGTATCTTAATAGAGTTAGTCTTTTAATAAGGGTACACCATGCTGTACTTACCAAGCTGGGAAAGATTTTGTGATGACCTCATGCTGGAGGTCACTCTAACCCACTGGTCAGAGTGATTTCCAGAAGAGTTTTTTCTGTGTTCTGCTCCAATATATCCCTTTTTAACACCATTTGGCTAGAGGTGTGTTTCAGTTGCAAAGACCATATCTGTATTCAGCCTTCTCAGAGTTGGGGAGCGTTTAATGTCTAAGGGCAAATGAAAGTTCTGCACAAAATAAGGCCACAGGCATAGGCACATAGTACGTAGCAATCACTATGAGATGCAAGATGAGACTTCCTTGAAAAATGTTGATGCTCTGGTTCCTTAGACTTTGTATATGGCTCCAGGGACAAATTTCAAGAAGCAAAAGAAAGGAAACAGGCCAGGATATAGCTCTACTCAGGAGTCTGCTGTCCCAGATGTTCTCCCAGAGTTGTTTATGTATACACTCATCTTATTTTCTACCACTAAAAAGAATATTCCCAAAGAAATCAAATATCTTCATGGTCTCTAGAGGCAAAATCAATGCAGTGCATCAGGCTGTGGCTTTGAAGTCCCAGCTCAGGCTGGAGAATGTGCTTAAAGCAGAATTGATACACAGACTAGATAAAATATGCCTGAATGCTGCTGGCTGCCACTCCTAATGCCAGCACTGAAGGAAAGTCGTATATTCATGGCCAGATCTCATGGTATTTCCTGGAAGGAGCTTGAAGAGCCTGTTAAGAGCCCTTAGCAGCTGGGAGGTGCCCTAGGGAAAAGAAAGAAGCCCTATAGGGAATGCTAGACAGGCATGCAAACAGTGCCCTATAGAATACTACAGGATAAATTTTACTGCAATTCTAGCTTTATCTGTTTCTTAAGTTACATTTCTGGTCTATGTAAACATAGCTGGTTTTATTCATTTTCATATGGAAAGCAACATACGGAACCCTGGCAGCTCTATCTTTTTTTTTAACTCATCACTTTTATAGCTTAATGATTGTTACCTTGCCAGTTGTTATATTAAAGACTCCTTCAGACACAGACTCCATCACTTCTCATTAGCCATCTCCTGGAGCCCCATTGCTTAGGAGAAACTCTTTTCCCTTAGAACACTCCCTTGGGTGTTTCTGGAGAAGATGGGAACAGAATATGCTGCCGTTTCCAGGGTTAGAAACGGGGGCTGAGTCTGTGCCCCACAAAGGGACTCCTGAGATGGACACAAAGTTGAAGACCCCCTTTGATACTGTTCACCTTGCTGGCCCCTGCACAGCAAAGCTCTTGTCAGGAGGGGTTTGTAAGGATTCTCATTCTCCGCACACCCCAGCTCACAGGTTTTGTCCATGGTTTGCATATTAGTCATGCCTGTTCAGTAGCGATACCTGAGAATAGGATTAGCTCCAGTCTCCATTAAAAAGTGATCTCTAAACTAGTTTCACATTGCACAATATAGCCCCAAGTGATGAAGTGAGTATTTTTTTTCCTCTCCCAGAATGCCTGGAACAAGGCATATTGCAAGATGTGTCACCTATTAAGAACATCTTTATTTTTATTCCAGTAGAATTCAAGAAATCCAACTCCAGTGCCTTCATACTGGCTGGGGACATGTGACATGTCCTAATAGGTACAGACAGGAAAGGAAAGTATGTAAAAAGGACATTTAATTAGTTGCCAGAAAGAGCTGAAGTGTTGTTACATAAATGGTGTGTTTCTGACAGATTTGAAGGAATCTAGTGATTTATAACACTGGAAGAATTTTGATATATTCAGCCTAGGAAGAGTGTGAAGTTTATGAGATAGATTAATTTAAGTTTTTTTAGTGAGGTTTATTGGAATTTAAATTAAATGTAAGAGAAGTCCATACTACAGGTCATCTTAGCCTTTAAACAAGCCTCTATTATTAGCGCAGACCATGTTCAAAGTGTTTCAGTTGCATCATTCAGTCCTGAAAAACATGAAACCCAGCATCTTAGATATGAGGATATAATTGATCTAATTCGTGTTTTATAATTGTAATTTATTTTCTATCTGCTGTTCGACACCTACACAGCTTACTTGTGAGCAGGGCCCCATTATTCTCAGCATGGTGCAGTTAGCTCTTGCTCTGTCTGCTTGCGTCAAATAAAATCTGTTTGTGTTTGAGCAATTTGCACAGTGGATTGAGGCAAATGTGAAGAAATATCGTTGTTCTGACCAACAGCATTTGGAAATGTCTTACAGAATTCGTTTGTTGTGCCTCTTTGATTTTCAGTTACAAGTGTTTTGCTACAAGTCTTTCTTGAAATGCAGGATTTCTAATTGTGTTTAGCAGCCTAATTTACGTGCCAATCAGATCCTCAAAACATGTGACTTGGGAGATTTTTTCCCAGTGCGCTGCAAGTATTAAATATTCCTTGGGGTGGTGAGGGGAACTGAGAGGGAACCAGGGAAAGCTGAGTTTGGAACTGAAAATCACTCCAGTGGCCAAAAACTTTTTCCAAACTTCCTAAATCATTTAATCTGGAAAGCTGTTCCAACCAGATGAGTAAGATATTTTAAAATAGTATAGTATATTCCTGTATTTTTGAACAATAGTTAATACAAATAGCTATAGTTCTTTAAAAAAATTTAGACAGGTAAATTTTCATACATAAGGAAACATCTTAGGTGTTGTGCTACCATACAACACAATTATACCAAAACATTTCAAACTTGTAATTGACAGAACTAGGAGGTGCTAAAGGCAGTTAAAAAACAATAATGTTTCCTAAAACAAAAATTAAATAAAAGATATAAAAGGTAAAATAAAAAAATAGCTAACATAATAATAATACTTAGCATTTAGCAGCTGCTTTACATCTTCAGACCATTGCTACGCTGCTAACTAATTGGTACCAGATACACCACATGCTCACAAGCTCAGTGCAGAGCAGCAGCGAGGATGCCAGCAGAATGCTATTGTTGGCTGGGTAGGTAGATGAATGTCGCAATGCGAATGGTAGCAAGTCATGTTATTACCATATACAGCGCAGTACCAGGCCCTCAGAGTCCTGGTTCTAGCAGCAATAACCTTGCCTTCGAAAGGATATAATTGCTCTTATGGGGTTGTCTCACATGGAAACCAAAATGATATCAAGTTCTAATAATTAAATTAGGAAGCAAGTCAGAGAAGGACACATTTGTTCTCAGTGGAGCATGAGAAACTACTTCCTTTGGTGACCTAATTGCTTCAGTTTAAAAAAAAATAATATTATGATTGCTGATTAAAAGGAGCCAGAGAGCTTATTCACGTTTGCCAAGAGCACACAGCAAATTGAGCTTTATGACTTGAAATGAACTTGGTGCTTTGTCCAGATTAAATTAGGAAGGGAGGTCACCAAAGCAAGGAGTTCAGAAGAACGTTTGAGACTGGAAGTATGAAAAATGAACAACAGAACTAAAATGAGAAAGATATAAGGGAGACAGAAGCGATTCCCACTCTTACTATTCATTTTCTTGAGATGTTAATGAACAAAGGGAGAGGGAAGCTTAGGAGCAAGGAACCACAACAGTGTGTCCTATATGGCTGCAGCAAATTTATAACCATGAGCCTGAGTGGGCAGTGACATACCTTGAGCAGTGAACGAGGTGCAATTGGAAAACATGGAAGAGAGAAACACGTCGCAGTTCTTACACTCTAATGTGGTCAGCTCATGTCTCCTCAAGTAATTCTTGAGCAGAAATCCTCCCACTGTTGCTTTGCTCACAGGAATGTCAGACTGGTGGCACAGACCACAGGCAAAGGACGGCCCTGCTTTACCTACAGCTGCAGATACACAGTGAGTTGGGAGAAAGGAGAAGTGGGCAGGTTCTGAGATGCCTTTTAATCATTCTCAACTACTTTATTGTCTCCTGGTAAGCCCCGTGTACCAGCAGTAAACCTGTATTCTGCAGGTTGCCTATTTCAGGACCAGCTGGGGACAGAGAAGCTAGCTCAGAATGTCTTGTTCAGCCTCACAGAACCCACACAACAGAAGACAAAATTTTATTCCACGCTCTTACATATAAGTCACTGGAAGAATATTTGCACACTGCCATTAAATATTCTTTCTATGATTTCTGGCTATGTTGAAAAGATCTCATAGGAGGTTTAATGGCATGTGAATACTAGCTGACCAGGTTAACAGTCCCCACTGCAGAAATATATTTGGAAATTAAAGTGTATCAGCTATTGTTAGGTAGAGAATGGAGAAGCATATGAAGCTCTTGATAGACTCCACAACGTCTTCACTCTTAATAGGTCATAAATGTTGCTGTGCTCCACACTGAAGTCTTCAGTGCTCTGCAGTGAAGTTTTGTTCTTAAATGTAGTTTTTAACATGTTTTGTGGACCTCTCCTGAACTTAGGCTGAGTTTTTCAAAGATGTATATGGGAGTTAGCTGTTTTTCAAAGAAAAATATGCAGTGGAAGTTGTGCCTGGTGCTTTTAAATGTCCCCGTGTAGGTAATTTACAGCAGCCACTTAAGAATGCTATTGAAATTTAATCAAACAGATGACTTATTGTGTTAAAGAAATATATAAAGGAAAACATTTCTAATGAGGCTTTTCCATTATTTTATGTGACTTGTACTATTTTATGAAATATGTCTTGGCCATTAAAAATTCTTTTATTGAGAGAGGGAATGTTATCCAAGGCCCGAAGGTTATTACTCACTGTGTTCAAAGCGTGCTTGGGGGATCTTCAGTTTCCAACTAGAGAGCTGGCAGAAGGACAGTAGGTTTAACATTTCCTCTGAAGGATGACACCTCTAAAAGTGCTACACGCTGCTTATTACTGCAGTACACTGGATAGGAGCCAAAGTCCCAGTATGGGACTTGAACCCACAAGTAGTTGGCTGTGAGACAGACATGCTACCCACAGAGTCACAATGACACCTAGTAGCATCTTAATTTAATAGAACACTTTTTTTCAATAGCAATCTCTTGTCATGCATTTTTATGGTCTGGATCACTGAAAGTTTATTCTTCACTTCAACATGCCTTTATTGAGAATGGCACTTTACTTTCATTACCTGTATTGCCATTGGCAACTGTGAACAATATACGCTTGAATAGTTCTATCCATTTAATAGTCAACAAAATTTTACCATTTCTTAACTTATTTCTCCAAGCTCTGAAAAAAAAAGATTTTTAAATGCTAGGGCAAGAAAAAATCTAACTTGTCTTCAAAGAAAGTTGGGAAAATATCTGAGTCTATGGAAGGCCACTGAAGCCATGAATATTTATACTCTTTTCAGATGTTTTCATAGATGTAAGAACTTAAGATATTCAATACAAAGAACTGAGGCCAGGATTTTCCAAAAACAGAAGTTTTGTTTGCTATATGTTTCAATGGTCAGCTTGATATAAAAGTGTTGTTAGCACTTTCTGAAAATCAAATCTATTTAAGTAAGATACCTCAAGCTGAGCCTCAATAACAGGAGCCAAAGCCACTAGCTACTTTCTGGCTTTTGAAACTGGAAACACTATAATGTGTCTCAATATTTGAACTTGTAACCAGTTGTTCCCAGATGGACCTGCAAAACTTGAGATAACAAGAATAAGGACGTGAACTGAGGCCCCACTGCACACCTCCCAAGTCACACGGAGCCTTCACATGAGCTGCGTGAGCTCATGAGCTGTGTCCGTCCATGCCATTAGCTACTGGTTAATGAAAACTCTTTTTGAAACACAGCAAGCTTTCAAAAGCAGGAGTTGACAACTAATTTCTGTCTCTCCAGACATCTTTGTTGCTGCTTTGTAAGAACATAGCAGCAAAGCCAGCCATTCTGGCTGAAAAAAAAAGTTGCCTACATCAAGACAGGCAGGAGACACAGGGTGAGTAAGATGGGGAAGCAGTTGTGAGGAAGCAGCAGCAGGACTGGGAACAAGAGTTGGGCTGCTTCTCTGCAGACACTGGATGTATGGAGTGGCTGAGGGGCTACGTGGGACCTCAGGTAACGAGATGATGGAGGAAATGGCAGAGAAAAATCTCCCCAGGCTCTGTGTACTGTGTATGGTCTTACATAAAACCCAGTCAGTTCTGCCAGTGATGGTACCCACTGCTGCTTATAGGGGCTTTTTGTACGTGCATTTTCTTGACTCTTAGGCTGTGAGAGGTTGGCCACTCCTGGCCTGAGCACAGATCCAGCTACATAGCAAGCCAGGAACAGGCCTGGGAATAGTGCTCAGGTAGCTCTGTCTCCAATCCCTCCCAGGCCGTCTTCGTCTTTCACTTAAGTGAGCTTCCCTGTGCTCCAACGTTTGCATAATCCAGGATTAAACTGTGAGAGATTTACAATGTGTTTGCCCTCCAGATCTGGAAGTTTATTTTTGACTGTAGCTAATAAATAGTTAATACTCACATTTGATTAAAAGAAACCTTTACTAAGAAAAAACAAACCCAAAGCAAAACTCATAAACTCCTTAAATATCAGAGAGATTTTAAAAAATAAATATATATAAATAAAACATTAGTGCACTCAAGGGAAAATAATATCATTTTGATCTCAGTTTGGAAATATATTTGTCAGCACTTAAAGAAAAATATAAGCAGTTCTGGCAGGTAACTAACAGGATTTTTGTGACTGGTGAAGATGATATCACTTCAAAAGCACCGACAGTAATTTATCTGTTAATTTGAATCATCAGCTGAAACACACAGTGTTCCTAACTGCAAGAAGAAGACAGTGGGTTTTTTAACTAGAAGCATTTCTCCACGTGGCTCTCTGTCCTTGCTTGAATGCCAGTTCTCCCAACAGCTGATGTACACAAGTAGCTGCCCAAACTTGATGGCAGACTCCTGGCCTCTATGAAATCCCCAAGAACCAGAAGCCCTAGGTGAGCATAGAGATCATTTCTGCTGCCCCGGTGGGGATATCAGAGGGATGGGACTTATCTGCCCTAAAACAGGCATCTAAAATTAGCACAAACTCCTTACCATACGTGCCTTTCATAGCTGAGAGGGAGAAGAGGTACCTTAGGAGGGAGACTCATCTTCTCACTGGATATTTGAGATGTAAGACACCCTGGGCACCAAAACTGAGTCAGATGAATCACTGTCTGAAGGTGACAGTATTTTTTCACTGGTTGTGAAGAAATTACAAGTTCACCAGTACTGTCTTTGATAGATAACTTCTGGACCTTTGAAATGAGAGATGAGCAAGACTTCGTATCCTAACTTATGGTCAATTTGAGGTGTTTGGAAGAAATATACTACTTTAGCAATCCTCATTTCTGAGAAGAGCAATGTTATCTTTTAAAATACAATTTATCCTCTTCTATCAGTTCATTATTAATTCTTGGCGTTAACAATAATGTCATCAGGGATGAGCTGCAAAGGAAAAACAGTATAGGAATTAATTTATAAATGAAAAACTGTGTGTGGTACTTTGTATCTTAAGGTTCTTATGCACCTGTATTTTCCTGATGGGAAATATTCCATCACACTTGATGGAATATAATTGTTCCTTACATGCCTGAGGTCTTGTCTGCACGTGATATCTTTAAGTACCTCAGATTTTTAATAAATATTTGTTCAAGCCTTATTCCTTCATTTATTTCCATAGCAATTTCAAACAACCATCACATCTCTGAATGCACTCAGCGTCATAGTAAGGTCCCTAACTGAGGTCTGATCAGTTATGCTTATCATAGACATCTAATTAAGAAGTACGTTTGCCAGGAAATTTCATTATTGTGAAGTCACTCAAAAATTCACATAATTGTTGCAAGTCAAGAAAAGTAATCAAAGAATTAACTGTTGGACAAACATTTACTTATGCATCTATTAATTAGTTAACCAGGCTGTTCAAAAGTAATTCTCACATCTTTAATTTGGAATCTCTTGAATGACAATGTGTCTATTTTAATTCCATTTGAAAAGATATGATGTTGCCAGTTCCCAGAGTTCCATTTATTTGATATTTCTCTGAAAATCTTAGCTTGGAACTAGATGAGAATTTCAACCCTGATTTAGAAAATAAAAGCTAAAAAAAAGCAAGTATTAAAACAAGAGGTCAGCATACCGAGATTTCTAAATTACAGAAATTAAATAAAATACCTCAATGTTATTTTTATTCAAATGTCTTATAAGTAGTCTCTGGAATGTGAAGAACGAACTGATTGCCTGACTGTTTTTTGAACATCTGTGTTGTTAATTCCATAAACAAGAATAAAGGAAAAATAATAATCGAGGTCTTTTAAACAAGGATAAATTGTTTTACAGAAATATACAATTAAATTACATGTAGTAAATGTGTTTTGTTGTTACTAATTGAGTGAAACTCTTCATGTTTGGAGTTTCATGGTTAAATAAATTTGGAGATCTACTTGTCTCTTCTCAAGGCCTACATTACAAGCCATAGAAAAAGGAAACACTCCTTATAAATCACAGTGTTATAAAAAGTGCAAAAGTGACTGTGCTTTAGTCCACAGTGAAAAGATTATAGTTAATATATTAAATATGAAATCTATTATGTTCAGAATTTTTCACTTCAACACTCCACAAGGTGTGTGGAGTTTTCTTGTTTGTCTTTACAGAATAATAATGGCCATGGGCCTGGATTTTAACTCTCTAATTTTCACTACCCTTCTTTTAACGCAATATTCAGGTTTGTAGATTACTTAATTGTTTTTGTTGGAGAGCACATTTTAACATCTGGGAGTCATTTGAAGGAATGTAATCAACTCCATTTTTTTTCTGCAGAATATCTTCTGTTAATATTTAACCCATAACTGATTGCATGATTTACCAATTTAACCCTGACCAACTTGTGAAATTTATCATCTTTGGCTGTTACTACAGAAATCTATCATGGTAACAGAACTTTTTTTTCTCATCCTGTCTGTATACAATACTCTTCTTGTCTATGGCAGGCTGTTCATGCCTCTCTGCTATTCAGCCAGGATAACACTGAGAACACGATTTTCCTAAATGCACTAGAATCTCCTTAAGGTGAAGAGTGGTTTTTGAATTTTGGCATCCATCTTTACTTTTGAATAAGTATATTAAAATTTAAATGTTTTGTTTTAAGGTTTCATTTAATCTAGTATGTAATACTATATAGAATAATGTAATTCTGAAGAACCTTAGAAGTTGGTCTGGCAACCTACATTAAAGGAATGTAAAGATGATGATAAATATGCATACTTCAATGCTTTTGGGACTGACACTCAGGGACTCTTGCTTATCACAGTGCCAAAATAGTGTGAGCTCCAGACTATTTCAAGTAATTTTTGAGATTATTTTGGGGTGAAATCCAGTCTGTGGAAGTCAGTATCTACTTTGTCTTGCCATCATTTTTCCCGCCCTTCCTTCTGTTAATGAAATACAAGTTCAAAGAGGAGCAGAAGGAAAAAGGATAGAAAGAAAAATATAGCAGTAGAAAGGGCAATATACATCTTTTTAAATAAGGTCTAGGAAAAGTCAAAAAGTAAAGAGGTGAGAAAAAAATAACAAAACAAAAGAGCAGGTGCAAGTGAGACACCTATTAAATCAGCGATGGAATCAAATTGGGGAATAAATCAAATGATAGAGCCTAGACAGAAGTAAAGGTTGCAGGCCCTAAAAGTGCTGGGAGAAAGAATATGTCAGAGGAAAGAAGACAAATCAAGATTTGCACACATTGAGTGCAACAGTCCCCAGAAGAGCATATCCTATATGGGAGGGAAACGCAGAGGAGAAAGTTATCTGCTATGTGAACAGGTGACTGCAGAAGTAAGTTCAAAATCAATTTGTTGCTTGATTTACAAGGACAAGCTCTGATTGCTTAAATATTGAGTCTCCTCATGATGGAGGAGAACAGCATTCTCCACCTAGTCAGGGACCCAGTACTGATAATAATACCAAATGTTCATGCCCAAACAGGGAAGAAGGAGTAGAGGGAGTTCCTTAGACATAAATCATTCTATAGTTAAGTAGAAATTGAGTCTCCCTTCCTGTCACACTAATACCACAGGAACTCTGGAGTATGATTTAATCTGTTTTGACCCCAAACTTTGGTGAAGATAAATTTCTGCACATTTTTAGAGAGCTCTCATTCACTTGATGGTCAGAGTCACGGTAGTTGCCCAGATGGAAGATGGATGGTTTTGCTGGTTTCTGATATGCAGAGCTGTTACACAGTAACCATGCATATTATTGTCCTTTTAATTGCATCCATCATACCTCTGGTAAAAACAAACAAACAGACTCTCAAACTTGCTTAAAACTAAATAAACAACTGTTCTTTGGCAATGTGACAGATACTTATTGCCTCCGAGTAGCCCGTAACAGATAGGAAGGACAAGGATTATGGTGGATTTGTAAACCATAAATTGTAGAAATCCACTTGGAGTCTCTGAGCCAGACTCTTCCCTTAACTTTGCTTGAGTTATGCCAGGGATAAATCTGTCCTTCTGTTGAAACTCAGTAAAACTTTGTACAGTCCCCTTTTACTGTGTCAGTCATTTATGTGTTATAAAAGTTACAACTTCTGCAATTTTAAGTTAGCCTGGTAATTTTTTCCCTATCACTTTCCACAAGGATGAAAAGCTGCATTTCCTGTGACTCTGATTTGCTATGTAAAATTTTACTAATGAGAAATAAGTGAAAATCTACATAAATCTAGTTTTCTTCTTGTCAGTCTTTAAAGAGTTGAAAGCAAAATTGTCTCTTCTAGAGACATGTATACATAAATAAAATAATTCCAACTTCTCCCTGTTTGGCTTTTACCTGCAACAAACAAAAAGGCAAAACTATTAATCAAAATTTACCAATGGCAAAAAAATAAGGTTTAGCTAATGCTCTAAGCATTAAACTAGTGCATACACTAATTCAAAGATAAAAGGGATGTAATATTATTGAGCTCCCTCCCCTTGGACTATGAACACTGTGCCTGGTGACTGCAGGCATGTCAGCTGTCTGAGCAAGAGCCTTGCTTTGGACTTGTCCCAATCATACGTGCATATCAAGTAACTCCAACTGGAGAGCATGCAGGGTCAGATGGGATGCTAGCTACAGCACACTAGAAGCTTGCAAGCTTCAATTGTGCTGACTTAGCATGCTGCTGCTTTGATCTTTTAGACTATTTCTAAATGAGAAAGCCAGCACAGGTGTTGAAAGTAATCCAGGTCCCAGACAGATATTTGTCACAAGCAGCTCAGATGAGTAAGGATGCTCCCTGACTCAGCTGTTTGCCTCTCCTCATCTGACAGGCAAAGCCAAGAGGTGCTTCAAAATTACTGTGCATTGCGTTTTGGGTATCAAATCCTACATGTGCATCCAGATCTTCCGAGCTGCTGATGCCTCTCCATGTGTGCTCCTATGGCCCAAGAGTGCATTATCCATCCCATTTATGATCTGACTTGGAAACACTTGGTGTTGTTCTCCCTGAACGAGATAATCTCGGGGCCCAGCTGACCTGGGCTCAAATGCGTTAGGTAACCTTCATATCGTATTTTCTCGGGGCAGGATGACCATTTCTGACCACCAGCTAGGGGCAGTTGGGAGCTGCATCACCTGCAGGTGACTTCCAGAAGTGGGTCTTTGTGGCTTTGATAGAACTGTTATTTTCAGAAGTGGATCTCTGGAACTTTGACAAACCTGTATCTAATTTTTCAGCATGTCTACCTGTAAACAAGCACTGGGTTTCAATTCAACAACATCCTTCACAGTGGCAAGCATAAGAAATACCAATGTAGAGGAACACACAAATGCATGGTGGTAGGATCAGAAGAAAGCCACGCAGAAAATTAGACACGTTGACTGGCCACTGGTTCATGTTTTCTGATTATAAATTGGACAGGCAGGAGTATGTATGTCTAATGACACTAGAGGAGGCAGAGTTGGGCTAATAAGATAAAAGTAGAAATGGAACAAATAGCAAATGATGAAAGGTCAGTGGGAAGAGAAATAAAGGGTTGGAAAGAATGATGTTCCTCCTCAGCATATTTTTTATTTCTTCAGTATCTCTTCCTTTTTTTTTTCTTTCTTTTTCTACTACTTTTTTATGTCCTATGTGGCAATATTAATTTTCTAAGTAACAGATATTTGGTCTTACCTCCACTCGTGTTCTACAAAGGCAAAACACAAATGAATAATGATGTATGTTCTTAGTACAGCCCTAGATGTGAAATGGAACCAGCTTCTTGGGGAAAATACCTAGCAATTCACTTAGATTTGAATTCTTGTTGTTGTTATGTTGTTTTGAGGTTATAGTTTAATAGCAAATAGTTTTTTCTTCTTGTGGAAATGTTGCTGGATGCAGATTGCTTCACATAAAGGAGTTACTCTCCTTTGCCTGTTCTTTTTTTTCTTTTTATTTTTCCTGCAGAACACTTAACTTTGCTGTTTGGGAAAAAAATCACTACGTGCTGCATTTGAATAGAAGGAAGGAGTGTTGTGACAGCTAGCAGGGGACATAGTAAGGTGCCTAGTGTGGTTGTTTTATTGTGTGTTGCTCCTTTTGATTTTTCTGCAGAGTTCAGTACAAAGACAGCTGCTGGAGAGTGAATAATGCATCTTGAGTATATTAAATGTATCCTGTATATTCAACACTAAAATAAATATCAGATTCTCGTACTATTGTGTATTGTTCAATAAATTGGGCCCATTGTGTGCCATTTTCCTAGCTTGTTTTTTCTCTTCTTTCTCTTTTGCCATTTGGCCATTTTGTTATTTTTCTTTTTTTTTCTTTAATTTTAAGATACTGCCTTCATCTGGACATTGTTCAGATAGATATAGGACATTTCTTTTTGCAAAATCCCCAGGTGAACTCTGAACTAAGTGGGATATAGTTGCTGTTGTGTGATATTTACTTGGATGTGAAACTTCATGCCATTCCCACCTAAGCATACTGCACTTCATAACCAGGAGGTTAGATCCATGGTTGGCACAACTCCACCAAACTCACTGGAGTTCAACTGCTTTATTGAATTGCCTTGGGAACTTAGATATTTTAAGTGGATTGAGCTGTGGTCCTTGGAGTAGAACTGGCTTTCAGTATAGCACAACCTTAAAAATAACCACAGCCTCCTTTAATTCCTCTAGGAGTACTAATGTGGGGAGGGTCTTTTCTTCAGTGTGTTTCATTAGTCTGTGCTAGTAGAAAGGCTGTTCTTCGAGTCTATTTCAAGTGTTAAGTTGGAAGCATCTCTATGACATAACCACTTTATAAGGGTATTTGAAACTGGAACTGTGCTTCTGGGAATGAGATCACATCATAGGCATTGACCAATGTGGTTATTTCATTGCTGGAAGTACATGAGGGAAATCACTTCTGAGAATTACTTTGTTATTTTAAATGTGTTTCTGTGCTGAACATCCCACCCACCTCCGTGCTCCAGCTTGGCTTCCATTCAGCTAGTGTTAGCTTCAACTCACATTTTTGGTTCCAAAATAAAAAGCATGCATGTTTCCCCATAGACCATTGCATTACAATTGCACATATTCAGCAGACTACCACTAAAATCTCTCATTTCAGATCTCAGCTTAAACTCATGTCCACTTGTCATCACCTTCTCCCACTTCTGCCCATTTCAGTGGTCTATACAAGTAAATAAGGCTAAGATACTTTTCTGCAGCTGTTTATAATGTGTAATTTTTAGGATGCTTCTGCTGTACTAACCACCACCCTTGTAGGTGGTGATTTGGAGAACAACATGTGCTAGAGAGAATTTCCAGTAAAAGGGTGGTTTCAAGGAGGATGAAGTTCAGCTGTATGCACATGAGCTGTGATGTGCCACTTCCCCTCATGCTCAGAGGGATGCAACCTGGCAGATTTGATACATCAGGAAAGTGGCAGACTACCTGTACATTTCTAGAGGATATGATTCTAATTTTCCTGTTCCAGCTGAGAAATGATTAACTGGACCAGGATCACCTTGTAAGCAGCCACAGATAGGCTGAGATGATGACAGGTATCTCATTTCACTTGTAGACTGCATACTCCAGAGGTAAAGGACTGCGTTTTTTTCCTGCTCTTTGATGATGTAAATTAAATCAATACCAATATAATGAAAAGATATCAAATAATGCTATTTTTAAGACTTAAATAGAATTACATTATACTTAAGAAAGGAATTTATTCTTTGATATTATTTATTCGTCTGATTTTCTTGTACCATTTACTGTGCAATAAATTAAGATCAGTTTATCATACATCTTTCTGAATATTTATTGCTAGCAATAGCATTTTGGGTGGCTAGAACCAAAAATACGACTAAATACAACTCCATAGTTGAATGTCTCAAGAACTGAGCTTTATGAACTACTGTACGGATTATTCAATTTTTCAGAAAAAGCCTTGCATTGTTCAATGTCTGTTCATCTACCTATCTGGATTTCTCTAAGTATTTCTCTAAGTAGCAATAACAGAAAGAAAATATCTACAGCAAAATAGCAAGACAAATGAGTATGTAAAATTATGCAGCTTTTACATGTGTCAAACATATATCTATACACTTTGATTAATATGAATACAGCTAATAGCATGCATTCTTTACCTAAGCAAGAAATCTTACGTTTAATATATGGTAATGTGCTCCCCAGCCCCATGTTTGTATAGAATATAAGGAGAAGGTTTTTTAATGGTAGCAGTAACTATTCAAACACTAATCTTTAAAATATGCCCTCATTCTAATGCAAGTTATATGTTCATGTGAACTGCTAGCAATTCTTGTGTGTATGTTTTCTGGTTGGTTTGCTGCCATGTAAAGCTAGTATTCCTCATTTATTCAAAAATCTGTGCAAATTTAACATCATTTGGTTAATGATTTCCCTGCCAAATTCAGAAAGACAATAGTACTTAACTACAAACCTCATTTTAATATCCTATTTAAAAGTCTAATCAAACCATTACTATTTTGCCTTTGATTTGTTGTATCTTTGTGTGTTGTCTTGGAGATTTTGATGTTGCTTCCTTGCATCTCTGTTGATATTAATAACATGGACGGCATGTTTCTAGAGGCATAAAAGGGTGGAGAAGTGTTCTGATGGAATACAATTCACATTCTGAAAGGTCTAAGAGAGACACTTCACTTCCGTAAGATGGAGATGCTCCACTAATGACAGTATTAAAAGAAAATAAGCAACTAGAACTGGAGTGCATGCTGTGGCAATCAATCATGTTCATGAAATTAGCCATGGAACTTTATGTAAAAAATACTAGACCAGCTACAAAATACAGGTACAAAATACAAAGGCCAACTCTTCAAAGAGTTCAAGAAAAATAAAATACGTTAACATTTGAAAATAATCCCTTTTAGGAGTAAGAAAAACATGTAGATTAATAACAAACAAAATGGTGACTCAATTCTGAGTAAGAAAATTTGAAAGTAAAATGTTAAAATATCTGTTGTAAAACAGGTCTAATATTTAGTGGAGTGTAGGTACCAGGCAGGAAGTACTGGTTGGCAAACTGCTGTTGGAAAAACAGAGCAGGATTCAGTGCAGGATTTCCCAAATTCTGAAGTCTAAGTTCTCATGGAAACATTAATAGCATGGTTGTATTATATTGGTCATATTGATGCATAATGCATCAATAAGCATTGGACTTATAAACAAGATGGTTGTGGTGTTATGCAAAAATGCAAGGTTTTACACAGTCCAATTACCAGATGAGAGATAACAACAGAAATCAGTGGTTTTTTATAAGGTTCGTTTCTTTTTACTCTTGTAGCAGCAGTTATAAGAAAGAGTATAAAGTTATATGCAAATTATTTCTATGGGGCTATATTCTTTATATAGTTTATTACTAGAATGGTCACACAGCCATGTTTTATAGGCCTTAATGGGAGCAAGGCATACATTTGCTCATGCACAGCCTGAGTAATGGTTTTGCCATATTTTATTCCCAAATTAGAGGAAATGTCACTCACCACTCATACTTAAAATGAGATGGAAGAAAAGCATTCCCTTCATGTAGTTTAAAAAATGAGTGTAAAATCTCTTAAATATCCACAGACATGGCTAAATTAAAAGCAATGCATGCATTGCGTCTTGGATCATCATAGTTCATATTAGGTAGCATATAGTATTTTGATTTTCTCAATGGTAAATAGTTCTATTTGTCTCCTTATTACACAAAAGACCCAGTGTGGGCTCCTTGGCACAGTCAGGACATAAAGATGCCCTGTGTGTAGCCCATAGTATTTCTAAAGCATCTTAGAGTAACTGCAAGGGTAGAATTAGATATACTGTACCTATATGTACATACCTGTAATTACAGCCTCCTATGGGAAATTTTGAAATTATTTAGCCATCTGCTGTACAGATCACTTAGCCAAATATAAACAATTTGGACAGCACATAAAGGAGATTTCTCTTATTTTCTCTCCTACAGACATTCAGAACTAATCTTGAATTTGAGGTCTTTCATTCAAAATTATAGTCCAAAGTACAGTCCCTACTGGGAACTGACATAAAGCATTACCTATGAAAGTGATTAAAGTGTTGGTATCTGCATGCACTTCTGAGCAGCTGGTCTATATTTGATGTATATCTCTGTTCTTGGCTCCATTATAAAAAGGGGACAGTACAGAATGAGCTAACTGGCAGAAATCTCTGAGGATTTTCCCTTGATATTGGCAGGAATTCAAGCTGAATTTTCTTTTTTCTTTGCCTGCATGGAGAAAACTTCAGTGTGCTTGAAGCTGCTGTGTTGTAGCTGCTTTTGTCAGTGCTGGAGTCTGCTGGTCATTTTGTTGTTCAGAAATATCCCAGGAAAATCAAGTTTCTCAGCCTCGTGTTGTAGGGAATCCTGGTGACAGCACCAGGTTCAAATCCTTCCGAGCACTTCAACTCAACTCAGGTTTTCAGAAAAACATACTTGGCTTTTTTTCTCAAACTCTTACCCTTTCACCTTAAAATGTTTTTCCTATCAGTTCTTGACTAATCTTGCAAAGTATTGAGTGTCAGGGCTTTAGTCTGACCATTTGTGTTTTGCACTGCTCTTGCTGCTGGTCATCCCCAGAGTCTGAGGCTGAACAACCTTGTCCAAATAAACTTCTCCTTCTATTGTGAGGAAATAAAATATTCACCATAGATTATGTTATCTTTCTGTCTGAGTTGCTTTAACACATCCCAATAGCTGTCCTGTTTTTTACACAAGTCAGCAGCCTCCCTGAGTTTCATTACCTGTATTAATCATAACACTACTTAGGAAAGAAAAGGGGAAAAAAAGGGGGGGAAAAAAAGGAAGAGCTTTAAAATGAGAGTGAAACAAGCCTAGATATTCTCCCATGGGACACCTTTGAGCACTACAGTATCTTGGCTGGGATTTTTTCTGCATCTCTTTCAATCTAACCACATCCAGACTGTGGACATGCCAGGAAATGCCATTCTGGGGCTAATTTACTGGTACTGAAAATGTTATTTCCAGAACTGTCACTTTCCAAGGGAATTTGAGTATCCACAAGTATTTCAGCTGTGAGGATCCATTTTCTGACATTTGGGATCCATCTGCACTCCAGTCCAGCTGGAACCAAACTGGGCCCCATACCTCTGTAATCTCCCTGAAACTGTCCAGGATTGTCAAGGAAATTGCACTATGACCACACCAGAACCAGTGTTGGTGTTGGCTGGTATGGTTCAATGCTTTGTGAGGAAAGAGATTTAAGTGAGATCATTTCACTACCCTTTTGGTAAATTCCGTTGGGAAACAGCTGGAGGCAATGATTTCATTGCCTTATTATTAGTTGTATTATAGGACACAATAGCAGCAGAAAAGAATAGGAGTTGTGTCAGAATTTTATGTAAAATTGTTCTCTCCTGCCCAGGCATCATTTCTGGGTCAGCAAAATACTGATCAGACCGGAATCCCACAGGCAGGCTAAAAGTGGAAGGATACATCAAATGGGGCTCCATAGGAGTTGTTCGTGGTCTGGTATTTTCATTAACAGATGATAGAATTGAGATTGTGCAGATGATATAAATCCAGAAGGGACCGTTGTGAAACAGGTCTAGAATGCAAAACAGTCTTGACAAGCTGGAGGCCAATGTGTGCTTGGCTGGTGGATACAGAGGGTAGCACATTTAGGCAGAGCTGGTCAGCTACGCAAATACATAATATAGACAAGGCAGCTAGGTAGAGCTGGAGAATACAGTGGGTCAGTACATGAACATAAGTCAGTAGTACAAATCTGGTTTATAATGTTTTTCTTCTTTACAGAAACATACAAGCAAGTATAGAGGAAAAGATAGATTAAGTTATCTTTCTGCTCTGCACTGCCGTTTTAGAGTCAGCAACAGCTTTGCTATTCTGGAGAACTTTGAGAAAGATGCCAACCAGAGGAAGGGAGTGCAGGAGAAAGGAACCAAGAACGATCAAAGGTCTCAAAAATCCAACTGAAGGTTGACTGAAAGGACAGTTGATATTTAATGCCTACAAAGGA
>JAUBOD010000819.1:5943499-5962003 GCA_032353885.1 Nothura maculosa | reverse complement strand
GTAGAGACATCCATGAAAGCAATCAATTATTATGTAATCTAAATTATGATCCAGGACATTCTAGTTTTCAGAACTTATAAAACAATCATAAAAAAATAGAATAGATAAGACTTCAGTTATGTCCTGGAAGTCACAGTTTCTTCAGGGAGTATAGGGAATCTGGAAAACTCTGGTATAGAAAATTAACTCTTTTTAAAGAGAGCAGTATTTTCATTATGAAACTCACGCTCTTAGCTTCATAACTGAAAGCAAATTTGTCTCTTCTGAGCACCTGGATGATACAAATCTCTAGCTTTAACTTTTGCTCTGGTCTTCACTTCCTCTTCCTGTGCTGTTTTCTTTAGCCTGCTGGGAAGACAATCAGTGCTGCAACGTTCCTAAAAGCAGAAAGAATCCCTTCCTCTGCCTTGAATTTACAAAGAAAAATACTCTTTTTTTTCAAACTCTGTTCTGTGTCTTGCATGCCTTCCCATGGCTAGAAAGAGATTAATTTATTTTCTAAAATTTCCATTTTCTCACTCTGAGGCTGTCACATCTCTTGCTCAGACAGACAAAAGAAGGGAGAACTCTTCATTTCATTTAGATAGCATTAGAGGAAATATTTGGTCAGATCTATTGCTCTGCATCACACGTACTCTCACAACTTATAAGATGCTTGTTGCTGTATTTCAGTGGCCAGATAGAGTGGGAAGGACTCTAGATCTGCAGCTGCATTTTGCCCTGTTACTCAGTGGCCAGAATAATTAGCTCTTTAGAGAAGAGCCTAAATTGTTTCTTTTCATATGTGAAATACTTTATACCCCTAAACCCACCCTGAATCCTTCAAAGGCGGACATTATGACTGATTTCTATTGCACTGCATGTTGGCTGCTCTTTTAAATTGGATTTTAGGTTGAGATTTCCTGTTTTGTGCTTTAGACCTTCTTCCCACCTCTGGACACAGGGGACATGTTGAAAGGAGGAGAGGGCAAAACCAGAATGGCCGCTTCTGTCAGTGACTTCTGCAACATTTTTGGAGGGACAGCATAGAGAGCATGGGACAGCCTGTCCCCTGACTTCCACACCTGAGGAGAGACCAAGGGTCATACAAGCTCCCTGCCTCTCCAGCGCAGCATGATTATCCCAAGCACAGCAGAGGAATGAACCCATGAACACGGAATGCATACAAACTGGATATTGTCTTTTAGTCTGAAGCACCACAAAATAGTTTTTCACCTTCCTCAGACAAAAAACGGATATGGACTGTAGAGCTGGGAAGGAAAACAAACAAACAATCCTGTTTAAGTGAAAACATTTCCAGACGCCATGAGTAATATACGGAACTAGCATCAGACAGACACTGTATAAGAATAGCTTAATAATCTTAATAGAGGTTTTGTTACCTCTGGCTGTTTATGAGAAAAATTGAGCAAAAAATGCCTTCCACCCTGTTTTCTTTATGGAGCACTGGATACTCTGTGCTGAATACCTTGGTGTAATGACTTTTTGCCTTCTGTGAACTTAATGTTATAATCTAAATATCACTGAGCAGGTTGGGGTTTGGGCCATTCTTAATAAGATAATATCGCGTAAATGATTGATCCCAGGTACATTTAAGAGGTCTCTCTCCTAGTGTTTTGCAATATACTGCAGATCCTGCAACCTAGGAAAAGGAACAAAAATTACTAAAGCCTATGAAGAAAGGCAAAATATAAACTTCTCAGTCCTCAAGACATTTCATGCTCCATGGATCGCATATATTTTTTTTTGTCTACCAAGCATGGGTGACATTATTTGACAGGTAGTATGCTTACTTATCTATTTTTGCAAAGTAATGTTTTTGCACATTTTTCTTCATTATAAGCTCTGAACAAGTGAGGTGCAATGTTCCACTTAAATAGCTTCTACAAGAAAACAGCAGCACCACAAAGCCAGATTAGTAGGAAAAAGTGCCATAAAAAATAACATTTTGAAAGTAGTACTGCAGAAGCATGGGCAAGGAATATTTCCTTAAGTGATATTTACCCTTTTCAAATAATTCACTTTGTGCCGTGACAGGAATGAAATATGCTCCACAGTACAAAATTGTTTCCTGGGAATGAAAAAAGTGATTGACACCTAAGTTTGAATTACTGTGCATATGTGGGGAAAAATGGGATTTTACACATTGACAAAGCCAATAAGAGGTTTGAAAAGCATGTTTATATTGTTAGTGTTTTAGCTCAGAACATCCTAGTTTTTAAAAACAAAACGATCTTCCTGCAACAGACTCTTCCTGTGACTGAAGTGCCATTCAATGAGAAGAAATAGATTTATCAGCTCTGTTATTAATGATGCTGACTCAGGATTCTGTGCATTTAAAGTGTTCATTTGCTTGGTCACTGAAAGTAGGGAATCAGCCTTAATAAACAAGCCAAAGATCTATGATGAACCTGCTCTGGGAATTATGCATTTCCAATGATCATGAGACTTCCACTAGGCAGACTATCAGTCAGGTTCTGAAGCCCTTCCTATATTGAAGCTATAATTCATTGCTTCACCAGACCAGGATTGCCTTAATTCAGCTGAGCCATCACTGCTGAAAAGAGTGACTAGGAACTTTTTCTCTCGCTGATCCGTCCCATTGCTGACAGCCCGTGAGAATCTGTGTGCACGCTCTCACACCAAGCACTTGGCATCTTGGAGTACATTTCTTGAGTTGTAGCTGTCACGTTTGTGCTGGGATGGCAACAGCTCTGGGTCCTACATGGGACTGCTCCAATAGGTGAAGGAACCACAGCTCTCTGGAGCATGGACATTGCTGTGCTCTTACTGTGATCAGAAATGCAGTGTTATATGGAGAAGTCTAATCATGTAGCCATCCACTTGACCCTGTATTTAACCAGCACTTCTGTGGTGGAAGTAAAATGTGGGTAAGCTGAATAAAATAAATGAATAGCAGAGACTGCTGCTTCTAGTTTTCTTAAATAGAAATTAAAACTACCTCATGTAAAGGATAAAAGGAACTCCACTTTACAACAGAGTACTGAAAGGTAAAACAGGAATTCATATTGGCAGAGCATAGTTCTGCCACAGGATTATTCTTTCACATTAACAGAACTGGGCTGAATCCTGTATTCCCTTTCAGCCATATTGTCTGGACAAAACCAAACAAATTATTCTGTTCTGCCTTTCCTCAGAAAAAGAAAAAAAAAAAGACAGAAGACTTCACAGACCTGAGAGAAAAGATTTTTTTCCATTTAGATTTTCACTAGGCAGTTCCTGATAACACCTTCGGCACAAGGTCTCTTCCTTCCAACCATTACAGCACTGTGCAGTTTTCAAGAATAAAGTGACCATTAGGAGGCATTAGCCAAGAGTGAAGAACCCTAATTACTCCTTCAAGTAAGCAATAAATGAAAGTGTCTGAATTTCTGGAGGGTCAGCACCTTTGCAGTTATTTTTGATACACCTTTTCTATCCTTGCCTTTCCCTTCCAGACAGATAGAACAGTAAACGTAATGCACTTAGGTGCATTGCTCCTAGTGTCCTGTTTTTTTCCCTTAAAGAATAACTTGTTTGATCTCTCTATAGTCTTACCATCACCCTATGAAGACACATTAAAATGTAGTCTTGTTACTGTAAAATACGTTATGCATGTGTGATAAAACCTGAATGTCCAGATGGCCTCCAAATGGTCTATGCCCAATTGAGAAACAATGGGGTTCTGTTGTTTCTTAGATAAAAGGGTATCAAAGACAGCCTGGCTTGCTGAGATAGGTCTGGTTTTTTTTTTTATATTCAAGTGTATCCTGTTTTCTGACTCAGAAGTAGAATAGTTGGATGTTGCTTTTTCCAAGTTGAATAAAATACCCTCCCACTTCAGCGTTACTTGATTTGTTGTGCCACTGTCTGTTATGTGTCAATTTTGGAGAATAACATAATATTCCCCAAAGAACAGGCATGGCTCTATTCAGGACAGCCTCTAGATGATTAGAACGATATTCACAGTGCCTGGCTCTGCAAATCAGACAAGCTCTCCAACAGCGAGTGCGCTCTGCATGTTGGCTGCTTCATTACCTATATATATATATTCACTCTGTGTACTGTCTGCTTTATTACCTGTGCATTGCTTGCCTTGGTAAATTAGATGTGGTCTTTTTAAAGCATCTATATTCATGTGCAGCATATGGGTGTTATTTTTTCCCTTTCTCTCCATATAAGAACTATCCCAATTGCAGCAACTCTTTTGGGAATATTATAGGATTAGCAGCTCCTGAAAACTCATACTTAAGTACTTATCAGGAAAAAAATGAATCAGACCAATTTTCTTTCATTTTTGCTTTCAGCCAGATGATTTTGTAGGATGAAGCTCTTTAATTGGTTGTCTCAGTCCTGTGAGATAAACACAAATTTTCTTTCTCTGCATAAGGAGAATATATCAGAGAGAAGATGCTAGAGTGCAGTGATACTGTCCATTACATAGCTACATCTTTCCAGCTCACACTGATTTTCTGCATCAGCCAGAGATTTTAACACAAATGAAAGCATATTAGCCTCAGAGGTGATCCAGTCGGGAGTACACGTCCCCTAATTAGCACTTTGATGTAGCTTTGTCCAGGTTACATAGGTAGCTTTAATCATAGCAAGCCATTGTCTGTGATGGTCAGTAAATCCCTGGTTCTCTTTTCATCTTACAGCCTGATGTCTCAAAGATAAATGTCTAGAAATACTCTCTCTTTATACCTGCTTACTAGCAGGTGCATTATGGGAGGCTCACTCTGATCCCGAAGAAGCAGAAATGGCTCAGAACAAAGACCCAATATTAATGTAAAATCTTCCCCCAAATGTATCTATCTCTCTGATCTCTTCTGGCTTATCAGCAAGTTTGCTGACAGAAAAGTTGAAAGTGGAATTTTATTTAGGAGTTGTAGTAGACCCAGGTCCCAGCTCCTTCTGAATGGCTGTCAAAAGCAGGCATATTATAAATTCATCATACATTAATCATATAAAACCACTAGAGAATTCACCATTTCTCGCCTTTTCTGTCATAGGGAAATTCACAAGACTCGAATTATTCCATTTATTTTGCAGTTATAAATAATCAAGCACAAGTTGTGACTCTGTGAGCCAGAAAGCTGTGGAAAGGGACAAGCTCAGGTTGTCGCTAGGGTGCCCCAGATGCCTCCTTTCACACCATGGAGGTCCCCAAGGCTTCACTGCAAGCCTGTGGGAAGCCTTGATTTCGCTCAGCTGCTCGGGTGAGGGCTGCCCATGGGCACTCGCATCGCAGATGTGCAGGCTCAGACAAGAATTATCACGATTTGGGCAAGCGAAATTGATTGAGGGCTATCTGCTAAAAGGTTTTAATCCAAGAGCCTTTGATGCGAAGAAGAAATGCGGGGTGATAGCGCGAGGCTGAGGATTGTCACTACGAATCTGTTCTGGCAGGAATGTGGTCAGTGGTTCTCTCCTCACAGTCCAGTTAGCATTTATTTCAAGGCTGAGGGGAGCGCACTATAGAAACGTCCAACATGCTCTGAGGCTGTGGACTCAGGAAATGCTCTCAGGGCCAAAAATTGTAAAATCTGCATGGCTGTCTTTAAAAGCAATGAGTGAGTAGTTTGTGCACATTCATCTTCCCACTCTGTCTCACGCTGGGCCAGTGAATCTCATGATGTGGGATTAACGGCTCAGCATCCTTGGAAGCAGCTGTGAAGAGTCACCCACGTGCAGCCTGTGCCAGCAGTGGCCTTCACAGGCCCCTCTTGGAGCATGCAGAGCCAAGACATTGCCTGAGCAGAGAAATACTGCAGAGTGGTGGCACACACAGAAAGTGGGGATGGCGCCTGCAGTTGGCAGCCACAATGTGTGTGACAAGGATGTGGCACAGGATGCCGAGCAAGGCCTAAGTAGGTGTCAGTGAGGAGACACGAAAGCCTATGGCTCCATTATGGGCTAATGAAACACCCCACAAAATGAGGCTTCTCCGTCAGCATAAGATGAACACTGTCTCCTTACTGCTGCTGTCACCCTCAATGCCTGGAAGGTCCCGCTCAGGATGGATCCTCATGTTTTCTCGCCCCTCATCACCCCTCAAACCCACGCACACCGTGATACAGCTGCCTTCCTGTCTCTAGTGACTCAGGCCTGGCCTTCACCTCAGCTCCCTCAATAATCAAGATAGTTGCAACAGCTATCCTTGCCTGGCAGAGGCCTATCCTGCCTTTTTCAATCTCTTATTTTTCTTATCTGGATAGAAATACACAACATTTTTTCATAAAACTGGGCACATTTACAGGATCTGAATGATTTTTTTTTCAACTTTGCAGCTGCTCCCAATTTCTATCTTACAGTTTAGGAACTTTTTTTTGTGTGTGACACTATTGAGTGAATGTTCTTGTTGTTTTTTTTTTTTTTTTTTTTTTTTTTTGATTCTCAGGCTCTCATTACCTTACATACTTTGAATCTTATAAGCTACTTAACTGTCTCTAGCTCCCAGACTACAGATTTTGAATTTTGCTGCCCTCCTCCTTTGTTTCGACTGCCCCTTCACTTTATATCATCAGCAAGTGTAATCCACTTACCACATCTTCTTACTTCCAGGTCACTGATATACAAAGTGAGGAAAATTGATCCTCATACTAATCCTTGTGACTCTCTTTTAGTCACATCCGTACACACTAAACTGTTGGTATTCATTTACCTCTTGAAGAAATATTCAAGACAGTTCGTTGCTCACTGAAACAAGATATCCCTAGAGTGCCTAGACCACAAGCATGAAGCAACAGGAGGGGACCTACGTGGCGGCCACGCATTTTTCCTGTGGTGTGGGACATAAGGAGAGCTTCCAGCCTGTGGTCTCCTCACGGCTGTGGGCAGCTCCTCAGACCTCCCTTTCTCAGTCTGGTCCCAGCCTCTCCCAGGATGATACAAAGCCATTGCTGACCATGCATGCCTTGATGATCATGTACCATGAGTAGCCCATAGAGGCATCCCCTCCTTTCCAATGCTTTGCACAGTGTTCCTGCTTTGCTGGGGGTTTCCAGAGTCTGCATTCCCTTGATGTGAAAGTGAAGGCTCTGTAGTCTCTCATGGAAAGCTGGCACAGGCAGGTTTTAAAAGGGAATTTCATTTGCATCGCTTCACCTCCCCACAATTAGACATGTAACACCAAGAATCTGATTTGATCTATGGGCAAATCTAGTTAAAAGTAATATATAGATTCCTGTTAAAAAATTTTTAATAATCAGGAAAAAAATCCCATCAGTGGACTATTAAGCAGAAATTTATTTGGGGAATTCATGTTGACTTTTCATAATTAAATCACAATTTCCCCCATTTCTGTCCCTCACTAGTGTTTAAATTTCTTCCCACTGCAGCAGACAGACAAGCAATACAGGTCTCTTTTTTCAGAAACTTCCCAGGCACCTTCCCAAGGAAGAAAGGTGCAAAGGACTGGGACTCAGGAGACCTGCTCTAAACCCAGGCTCAGACACACGTTTCCTGTGTCAATAAAGACAACGTACCTAATCCACTTTATATCCTAATAGCATAACTTGAGTAGAGATAATAATCTCCCATCTTTCAGGAATACAGTGTAGATAATTTTGAGACACTGATATGCACAAAAAAAATGTTAAATGATTTGCACGTGATAAGGAATTTTTTATCAAATGGTCAGAGTTAAAGATCTAATTCTTCAAAGGTCCTCAGCATCTAGACAAGGCAGGAATTAGGTATCTAATAAGTAAGTTCAAGGAGCTGAGCCAAAGTTTGAATCATCAGGTTGGCTTTAGAGGTGGATTCAGCCTCAATAAAGCCATGCTTGCTGAGTACTAAATACCCTGTAAGATGTAAGACGCCTCTGCAGAGCGCTTCTCTCTTGTAGTGCTGTTGGAGCTGGGCAGGAGGGCTGCAAATGGGCACTATGGGACTTTGGAGCATGGTTCCCACAGCCCCTCGGAGCCTGGCTCCATCTTCCTCCCCACTGGCCTGCTGAGGATCACTGAGCAAGTGTCTCTCTCTCAAGCTTAGTACCCAGACAACATCCTTAGCTGTTCTTCAGAAAGCTTTTCAATACTGGAGTGATAGAAGGCTCTAACTGCAGAAATAATCAAAACAAAAATAAAAAAAAAAAAGAAAAGAAAAATGAACCAAGACTCTCATTCCTGTTGCTGTATCATATTCACTCATCCACTCACTCCACAGCTATTGTTTCTCTGGCAGAACGCCCTGTCTCCAGTTCCTCACTGAAGAAACAGAGAAAAAAAGTATTTCTTCACTAGTGATACATAACATTATTATGTCTATTATGCTGATGGGCTGGCTGAGTTGAGGCAAAACTGTGACTTTTGAAGGGGACGCTTGGAATTGTTATATGCTGAGAATTCTGGAATTTACGTCTCCAGTTCAAGATTTTAGCATGTATCAGGGGTGAATTCATCAGCATAGGCAAAATAAACCACAGCTTCCTCACCAGTACTGGCTAGCAGAGAATGTATTTCTAGTCATATAATGGGGTAGCAGCTGCACAGCTCTTTCTCATCATTCCACATTTCAGATGCATACAATCTTGTGTACGCTGCATGCTGCACAGTAAGTTTTCTTTTTTTTAGTCCATTTTGGTTTAAATGCCACAATTGTAATTTATATAACCTGAATTTTTATCCAAAGGGATTGGGGTTCTCACTGGAATGTGCAAAGGTCGCCTATCAAACAAATGGGTTAGGAAATGATTTGGGTGCTTAAGACTAAAGTTTACACTAGCTATCAAAGACAGACATTTTGAATGGGAACAATTCACTGTGAAGGGCTGTAACTTGGTAAGCACAATAACGATAAGTGTTACGATCAATTTTGTGCACTTGCCATACAAGCAAAGAAATAAGGCGGCAGGAAGTGGGTTCATTTGCTGCTTAACTGTGAAGAGGCAGCCAGAAGAGAAGACAAGGGCAACAAAGTTCGAACTGAAATGAGGAGGAGCTAGAGGAAGAAAGACAACTTAAAAAATACCAAATATTTTAAGATTTTAGGACTGAAAACATAAAAGCAAAGCAGATATACTATGCACTCAGAAGTCCTAAAAGAGGAAAAGTATGCATACACTATGCTGCATACACAGGTGCTGCCATTATGGATGTACATTATAAATCTGCAGGGCACTAAAGTGATTACTACTTCCCTCATGTCTCCAAATGCCATATTTTTCCAGTATGTTGGATCCCATCTGGCCTCAAAGTTCTGTCATTCTTCAGACATTTCAATTTCTTGATTACCTGTCAGGTTATGACCCCCAATATTTTTTTTCTTTTTTAATATCTTTTCCTCCCCACTTGGGAGATGTCCATGTGCTGCTGACATCTGCCACCCATCCCCCTTTGCAGGCCCCATGGCAAAGCACTAATTAATATATTTATTTCAACAATGTCCTCATCTCCTTTCAAGAAATGACCCAAATAAAATTATTTCTCTCACAGCACCTATACTACTTCTGTTCATTTACTGGTACTCCTCCATATTATACTACAACCCTCTCCAGGTTTTTCATTGAGAAAGAACAGCCTTTGAATGCACAGAGTTTTCTCTTCAAGGTCATAGCAGAATGTGTTATGCAAAAACTACTTCCACTGCATTCCATTAATGGATAAGTTCAGTTGTCAGCCAGGATCACATCCCATCTCCTGATCTTCCTATGCAGTTTAGAATACCTTCTGTCTCTATCAATTTCAGATAGAAAGACAGCATAGATTATTTTGAAAAGTAAATGCCTTCGTGTTACTGGAAGACTCCCAAAGTGATTTTAAATCGGGGTCCTGATATCCTTCCCTTCCATACACTTCTTACTTCAATTACGTTAATAGCAAGAGAAATATATGAGGAAGATCTTGCCTTGAGTAAATACACAGGCATGAAATTTGACCTGAATTTACATGCTAGGACTTAGTTCTTTCTCAAGACAAGATCATTTGGAACCAAGGGTTTGGTTCAGATAATGCCCTTTGTTTTTTTGTTGTTTTGCTCAGCCACAACCATCACAGGTATCTCACTCTTTGTGTAGAGTCCAAAGCTCCAGCTGGACTTCTGCTAATGTTGGGACAGGTATGGGTACCTCCTGATTGGGCTCAAAACAGTCAGATACTGGATGAGGAGTTACTCAAGTGGAGCAAGTGAGAATAGAAGATGGGAAGAAACTCTTTTTTAGTAGCCAAGTCTCCCACTGCTCAACTAGAAGTATCTTTAACTCACCCAAAAGATCATTCTTCGTCTCTTTTTCATGTACTTAGCTGTTTGTTTGTTTGTTTTTAACACAAAATCAAAGCAATTTTGAACACATGCAAAGGTTTTGTCTCTAAGAGAACTTTAATGTTGAAAATGCCAGCAAATAGCAGGTTCTGAGAGTCGTATTTTTGGACTTATGGGTCCAAATTCCACTGAAATTGCTCTGTGGCTGCTTAAATAATTGGGGAGGATTTCAAATGAAAAATTGTCTTATTTGTACAGCTGAATGTCTAAAAAGAGTTAATGTTGCCTAATACTATTAAGATTAACATATACCACATATATAAACAGACAAGCAATAAAGATCACTTCTTTCACTGTGCTCATTTCGACCTCTTTCACTGCACTGATGTTTTTCTTGATTCGTATCTTTCTTTTATTCCATTACTTCACAAAATTTTATTTTATACTAAGAGTATTTGAATCTGTTCATAATTAAGGGCTTTAAGGGAGCAAATGAAAGTGAGAGAGACGTCAGCTTTTTCAGAAAACAAAGAATTTGCTTCATTTGTAAATGGCACTGATAGAAGTAACTATTGATATTAAGATATTAGCATCACAAGCAGGAGCAGGTTACAGCACTTTGAAAGTGAACTTGCATTAAAGTAGGGTTATGTCTGAATGAAAGTTAGTTTTAGGCAAAATTACACCCTCAGAGCCTTACAAATTCCTCTGAAGAGGCCTATCATAGATTAAATCCACATATTGAATCAACAGTGCAGTTCACCTCATTCATGAGTTTGAGAGTTCGGGGAAAGGTACATCCTTTTCTTTCATTCATCCTACATTTTATTTGACAGTCTGATTATCAGGCAGTAGTTACAAGAGAAATAGAGCTGAAAAAGAGTTATACTCTTCAAACTACATGTTTAAAAGGGGATAATTTGGAAATACTGATATTTCTTTTGACTGAAGTCTAAAATAATGAAATGTACAGGATACAGCTTTATCTCATTATCTTACAACCCCAAGCAACCTTCTGACACATTATATTGATTAAAGCAAGAGAAAGTTGGGCATTTCAACATAATTTATGCAAGCTCAAACCAATAATTAGAACTGCTAATTAGCAATTGGTATCTGATTTTATAATAATCTGGAAACTAAGATAACAGAAAGAATACACAGAAGTCTTGTTCTGTAACAAGGAGTTTGGTTTCTCTAGCCTAGCAATGATCATTAATTTTGCTTTGTTTTGATTTACAGTTTGTGTTAATATATTCCAGTATGTCTGAGGATATGAAAGTAACACCTGGTGTGCTCTGTGCAAATGTTTCTCTGCTGCAGGAGAAAAGCCAAAGGGGACATGCAGCTAAACCTAGAGCATCATTAAAACAGTCTGGTGGGGATAAATGTTCATGCTTTCTAAGAATAATAATAAAAAAGAAGCAAATGAAAATACATAGAAATATTTTTTATATATTTGTATATGTAAAGAAAGTGCAGGGGGTCGAGCAGAAGGAGCATTTGTGCAGAGGAGTTTGTTTTATATCCATTTGAACAATACAAGGGGCTCTACATGCAGCCTTTTGTTTACATCGGCTTTCATTCGCTGTTTGCAATTTGTTAGCAGAGAGAGAAAGCCCAATTAAAAGAAAAACCCTCTGTGCTCTGAGTTTTAATTTTGCTGATATCCCACGATTGCAAAAGGCAGATATTCCGCCCAGGTTTGAACATGCCAGGATTGAGATTTGCTGGACTAACATGAAAATAAAGACACTGCACTGCCTTTTATTTCCTCAGCTTCAAAACCGCCTCTTCTCTCTGCTGTGAGCAGTGCTTGTCTCCTTATGTGTAATTGAGATCTGCTAACTCACATAGTTAACTTATTACATAAAAAGAGGGAATCCAAGAATAACAGGCAGGGCCACTCACCCCTGAGACACAAAAAGCAGAACATTGTTCACACCAAGCCAAGCTGCTGGATTGCTGGAGAAATGTGGCATAAACTCAGGATACTTTAGCAAAGACAGAGGTATCCACTTTTTAATTTTGGTACATAAATACATCAATGTCCTTTGAAGAAAGCTTTTATTCTATTATGTCTTTTCAAGAAAGCTTGGTAGCTGAATCAGACCCTTTATCAGATGGCATTTCCCGATGGTACAATACCAACAGATGAAAATAAAATTAATCTGGCTCTATCGTTCTCTTTATTAAACCCATCTTTAAAAGGAGAAGCCGAAGTCTACAAAGGTTTTTGTGACAGAAATTCTGAAAGATTTGTTCAAATCTCTAACATATTTTGCATTTACTAGGTGAAAATATTTTATTTCCCGTGCCCAACCTCCACTTTATGTGCATGTCCCTTCCACTCTGCTCACACTCATTATTATGTCCCCTTGCAAGCACTTCTGGCACTATTAGCACTTGGATACCAGAGCTTATTACATCTAGTGTGTCTGTATGTTAAAATACATATCTCTGGCTCAGCAAGAGGTGGCAGAGCTTCAGCAAGCATTTTTTAGCCCGAGAGGTGGATGCAGTGACCGGCAGAGCTGGTGGGTTAGCTACATTAGCTAATTAATGCACTGCTAAATGTGTTCTTGGAGTTGCACTGGAAGAAAGTGCATACAGTAAAAGAGATCCTGCCTCTCTAACAAGCCTTCCTGCAAAGCAGTACGATAAAATGATTACATGCACCACAAGCCCATGAAATCTCAAATCTCAGCTTTGGACTGTTCAGACTTTCTTTTTGTTATTCATGCCAGCTTTGATATAAAAGCTGAAAATCTAAGAGGATTTTGACCTGTGGTAGAAATGCCTTCTACTACTCTAACAGCAGCTTTTCAAAATGAATTCAAAGATTGTCCTATCTTACAACTTCAACATATAAGATGTCTACATCCCTATATTTATGTTGTTCATTCTCTGCAAGCACACAGCAAGTCAGAAGGGAAAGAATGTGAGAATGGAATAACAATTTAGATGACGTGTTTCTAGCCCAGTAATGTGTCACCAAGAGTGGCCATTGGCTGATAATCAGGGTAGAAAATGTGACTATCATCTCATGAAACTTACCCAGCTTATTTTTCCACACATCAGCAATCTGCAGATCAGGGAATTCCTGAACCAGGGAGGACATCTTCCTGTTTAATGGGCCTTGATGTTTCCTTCCAAGTATTTTTCTAAATGCTCCTTTAAGTCTAGAAACTTCTCTCACCTTCAACACCCAAGGATCCTGCGTTCCACAGTTAAACTTGGTGTTATATAAAGGATCTGATTTCACTGTGCTTATGTGATATCGGGTTGCCTTGTACATACATCGCAATCCAGAGCCTTTTGATCTTCTTTAAATGTGAGGAGTGCAAGAACCCCATTCATCCGTGAGACATTCTGGCTTAAGGACTGAGTAGGTGAAGAATTCATCATTGGTCCTGCAGAAAGCTATTTTTGGAATGAAAAATTCCAGTGGAACTTAGGTAGATATTTAGCTGATCTCCAACCAGTTTACACAATTGCAGATTGGGTAACAGTGCTCTAAATGCATGCGGTACAGAAGCAGCATGGTCTGCTTGGTCTGTGTCTCTTTCCCTATGCCTGCCATCTCTGTAGAGCTTCATCAGGACCGAGCCTGTCCAAAGGCAGCCACTGACATGTGTTTGTGTTCAGGTGTTCCCAGCAGAGCTTTAGGGACAATAAGGGACAGATGGCTGCCCTGATGTTAGGAGGTACCTCAGGGCTGTGCCTGGGGAGACAAGGTAACTAAGGAGTAAAAAGCTCATTTTCCCCAAGCCATTTCTAGCCAGTGCTGCCTCTGCAAAGGCTAGGTTGAGAAATGCAACATAAACCCTGAGGAAAGGTAGCAGTGGCATTTGGAAGCATTTGGAAAGATTTCCACAGCTTCCCATGTTAGAATTTCAGCTATTGGGCCCATGTTCAGACTTTTCCATTGAAGAAATTCAAGGCAACTTGTGTGTGCAGTAGATGTTGTTCACAATGTGTCTTAGAGGCTCATAGATGGAACTTTTTCCAATAATCAATATCCATCTGCATGAGAAGTCACATTTTGGACCCATTCAGTGTCATAGGGCTACGAGCGGGATGGAAGGACTTCAGTAGCAGGAGGCCTGCAGTCCTTGGGATTACTGGAGCCTTGATTGCTCGTGGCAGAGAGGTGGTAGGGCTTTGCTGCCACCCTCCAGCTCCACAGTACCTATTCTGCCTTATAACTATATCCCTTTTCTCCAGGGCATCATTTGGAGCTTTAGGAGCTACAGAAGTCATCCTAGAGCCATTTTTCCTGAAGGGAATACTCAAATGGAAAAGACCCTTCTTCTCTTGATTTAGAGTGTGTAAAATACTCTCTTGATCCGACCAGGCTGCAAGCTTTAGCCCTGATTCTTTTCCCAAAACTCTTGCATGTGTGAAGAGTCCCTCTGAATGCAGAAAGGCAGTACATGAGCAGAAAGGCCTTCTCATGTGTTTCACATTATAGGAAGGAGCCTAAGAAGCCATTTTTCTTGCACTTTCCAGAGTACACTTTTATTACAGATCACTTAATCTGCTGGGATGTAAATTACAACCAACCGAAAATCCACCCAGAGTCTTGAGACAATCCTAAACTGAGCATTTTCAGACATCAAATCTTTTCAACTACTTAAAAAAAATATATATATTTTTTCATCTATAAGGCATGGCCATGTGTCCTGGTTCCTTTCCTTTCCATAAAAAAAGAAAAAATCAGAATTGCCAGCATACCACAAGTGAGCCTGTGCTTCAAATATTTCCTGGCTAGTAAGTAGTAAATATGATGCAAGAGAAAAATTGTTCCTAGGAGATTTTCAACCTAATTTTATAGACTTAAGATATCTGATTGTCCTGGGAATTTGTGAATGCAGCTCCCATTAATTTCAGCAGGTGTCTAAATATTTCTCGTGCTCAGAGGTTCACATATTTGTAGGAGTATGTAGATAAAGTTTGGATAAGCATATAGCAATTCTCAGGTTAAACAAAGTAGAACTCCTTGCCTCTTGCTGTTCATCTACCGCTACTTATTTTGAGACATTAAATATGCAGAGGAATAGGATGTGCCAAGCTAATCCTAAATAGGAGCCTCAGGAAAGCTTTCATTTTAGAAAATATAATTCACTTGGTATGAGACACGGGGCATAATTTGTAAACTCTCTTTAATTGGTGCACTGTGATTTCTTCACACAATTTCTTAAATTCTGGGAGGAAAGAAAAAGGCAATGAAGGTCATTGACCTCCTTGTCTTTTTTCAGAGATGTGTTCTCTTAGCCTAAGACATTTTTCCTCTTTTTCACCCCTTCCTGGTCCCTGTAGCGAAGAACATGCTCTATCCCACAATAAATTTGCTGTGATTCAGAAATAAGCCCACAAGCCCCCAAAAGCGTATGACTCTTCAAGGAGATTTCTTGCTCCTAATACAGCTTAGTGATTTTAAAACAATTAGCATGAATAGGAAGGTGGTGTAGATTTTATCTGTATGTTCATTTTCTCCTTTGTAAAAAGCTGCTTAGCTTGCATTTGGTAGCTTCCACTGACCAAAGAGTTGTAAAGTGACAAATGAGCGTGTCTTAGCCCCGAGCTGCTGGAAGACACACATATGTGTCACTTCCCGAGTGCCCTCCACCCTGGCAAGAGCCGCCTGCCAGCTGCCTGTGCTGGGGCTCGCTCTCACCAATGGACATGACCATTGTGTGGAGGAAACAGTGCTAAGCAGAGCTAGCAAGCAAACAGACAGAAATATATTTAGCTGCTAGAGTTGTTAGTGAGAGTCTATCTGAGTGGGACCTATGAGATCTCTTTTGTTTTTTTCACTTTTGCTCTTGTACTGTAGAGCATGAGATGCTCACGTCTAGCTCCTCTGTGACTTGTTCTCTTACAGCCCTCGACATTGCTGAGCTAAAGGGCATGTGCTGAACATATCTGAGCAGCAAAACTTTTCAGTCTGTTGTGCTTCTGGGGATTGCAATCAAAATTTCAAAACTGGATTCATAAAGTTATCGTTACAGCCCTGCCTGTATACGCCGAATAATCACAGGAGACACTGTTCATGTAATGCAGCCATTTATTCTTAATCTGAAAAGAACTTTTATTTTCCTTACCTTATCAACAAGAAAAACAAGAAAGTATTAGGAACAACAGTCATTAAGACTTACTTACACCTTATAACAACACTGATCTTGGTAAGGAGTATGGGGGTTGCCTGAGGAGCTGGTTTTGATAGATGTAGAAGCAGATTCTCAAGTGTCTTTGTTTTGAAAAATACCCCCAGAACTGGCATAAGAACTGGCTATGTAAGGGTCACATTTTGACTCTTTATTCTGACAGTGCTTTTTCTCTAGTGACTTTTTCACTTAAAAAAAAAAAGATATATATTAACAATACATTAATGCATCGTATGACAGTCCTTTGTTCCAAAGGGTTTGTTCTGGATCTAGGTAGTGTCTTGCAAGATTCCTTTTTTTTATCTTTGTATTGCCTGATTTACTTTCCTGCTTCATTAACCCTTTCTTTAATTTGCATTAAGTAACTAGAATCAGGCATTAAAAATCAACAAATAGAAATGTCTTTAGAAGTGGACAATTCATGTTCTTACTCATAAGTTTTACATTGCCCAGTTTGTATAAGGTTTATGAAATAATTATGAAACAATTTTTTGTTTAAAATAAATAGGAAATCATCACATGGATCATGCTTCAGTGATTCTGAAAGACATGGAAGAGATTTTTGTGCAATTTTTGTGTGATATAAAAATGTTCTTTTGATTTATTAGATTTTCTTGGCCTTTAACTTCAGATGTATCTTGAATGTCAAGTCTGATCTTTCTGTGTTTTAGTCATGTGCATTCATTTAGTGAGCTCAATAATTTCTCTACCTTTCTAGTAAAATTATGCCTTTTTAAAAGGTGTCCTTTAACCAAATAGCAGTCTTTGTTAACATATCAAGAACCATATAGACAGGCCAGAAATATTTTCTCAGAAACTTATTTGTCATATTTCTGACTTCTTTATTTATTTTTACTTATTTATTTATGGTATGTTTTATAGACGAAGCACAGATATTATACAAACTTGCTTTTGGTATACATCTTATGTTTAGTCTATGGATGAAAAGTTGAAATTAATTGTTCGTACAGTAAGTTTCAAGTGCAAATATTTTCACCTAGTAATCTGCTGCAGATACTCTGTTTTGTATTTCAGAGCATGAATATTCACATTGTAATTCCTCTCTGTGAAGCGTTGATGAGCGAATGAGCTTTCAAATACTAAGTTCATAGTCCTTTAGTAAGATAAAAAACCAGCTGCAGTCTATATAGTTAAAAGTATCAGCTTGAAAATAATGCTTTAGACAACCAAAAATGTTACTTTCATTTCATTTTACTTTGCTGAAAATAAGTGATAATGGTGGATATTATTTTACAAACAACAGCAAGCATCTTACGATTTGGCATGAGAATTGGGCACTTCTGCAGAGGATATAGACATCATCCAGGAATCCAGATTCAGAGATCCAAACAAAAAGAGATCTCTGAATCTGGTTTCCTGGATGATGTCTATATCCTCTGCAGAAGGAGTCCTTCTGGCTGGGCAACAGCAGTGATATATTTACATCAAAAGCAGATCAAAAATCACAATAGAATAAAATACTGGACCAAAGAACACCACGTAAATGAGAAAAGGCTGAGGCAGAGCAAGAATGGTTTGTTTTTATAAGGCAGATAAAGGAAATCTTTATAACCAGGTTATATTTTTTCAGTTATTTTTGCCTATAAAATTTTTAGTTCCTTACTTCATGTCTTTGTCCTACATCATAAAATGTGTCTTTCTCAAGAAAACATACTCAGCAATGCCCACATAGCTTCCCTGTGGGTCAATATACATTCACATGGCTACTGTATGTTTCTAAAAGTTCTTGGTTTTGCAATGCATGCAGTAATATATTATTGTTTTGAAGAGCATCAAAAATATAAAATTCACAACACACAACACATATCTCAATTAAATTTCACAAATACTATGATTCTTTGACAATTATTTCTGTGATTTTCTGAGAGTTGCATTTTTAAGTTAAATCAAATATCAGTATTGGTCAATACTTTCAAAAACTAAGATATCATATTGTTTGACAAGCAGAGCAGCAATGTATCCTGGCATTAGAACAACTGGCACGATATTCATGTCTTTTCTGTACAGTGTTTTACAACTCTTTGAAATGCTCAGTTCTGCCCAAGGACAGTGCAGCAGAGAATTAAAATTCAAGCTCTAGAGGCAGTCTCTTTCTTTGCTTCTGAATAAA
>JAUBOD010000819.1:5924018-5937741 GCA_032353885.1 Nothura maculosa | reverse complement strand
AGAAAAAAAGCTACAGGTCTAGAGGCTGAAACTGCCCTTCTTCAGAACTACCCAGACAGTCTAGGAAGATTATAGAAAGTGTGTAGACAGTTAATTAGGAATCAGAGGCTAGGGAGTGCTGATTTCAGTTCTTTTATGCACAGTCCTTAGGCTGACATCCAGAGAAATGCATGGATGTAATTTATTCCAGTAACCCAAATGATTAAGGCCCACCTAATTCAGGTGCTTGAGCAGCACCATACTTGTGACTGCTGACACTTGGACAGGGAACTGACAGAAAAAAGATAGATTGGTCTCACTGGATAATTGGAGTGATGGCTAAATGATTACACAGGGGAAAGGAGGATCAAGAAGAAGCCATTATTAATAATCTTTAGATTTCTCTTGTTCTTTCAATGAGGCTTTCTCTCATTCTTTAACTAGGATGGAAAAACAGATGGTAAAGGCAATCTTTGACAACTACTCACTGAAATGGTATTGTATCTCAGTCAATACACAAGATGGTAGACAATGCCAAAGAAATCAAACCTGGCAAATGAAAGATCTTACTGCTGGCCTACCAATAAATCACAATTTTAGAACAACAGGAACAGAGAAGAGACTCAATACAACATTTCTTTGTGCAGTGATCAAATAAAGAAAATGCAGGTGAGTGGTAGTTGCCAACTCCAGATATTAGAACTGATAATTTACCAATAGCAATATCTAGAGTTTAGCATTCTCAGTTGCTGCTGATATGAAACTTTCAGCTGACAGCCCATGTTGTCATTTAGCAATATTCTAATAATATGGCTACTTAGCTCGCAAGTGCTCTGCACCATTTGTTAGCCACCTGGCACCTCTTTTCACAGTAATAATTAAAAAAAAGTACAATATAGCCATGAGTATCGCCATATTCCGCTATGACTATACTTTACCTCTTGGAAGTGTATAATGAGAAGTAACAGCAGTGAATTCATAAAGAGAGATTTGGACAGAAATAGAGGTGAGTGATTGTGCATTAGTTGAAAACTCATAAGTCACAGACGGAGATGCATAATTCTGGAAGTGTCTATACAGCACTGAATGGGGAATCCAAAAGTAATTCCATGAAGTTCTCCCAAACAAAGAAGAAGGGTGAAAAAGCACCAGCTAGAAATCTGGAGAAAACCATCTGCAGATGGATTGCTTTCAGATGTGGCCTTGAAAATCACTCTGGAATTGAAACAGCTTGCCTTAGCCATACTGCTACATTGCTTTTAATGTACAAATACAGGGACCATATTCCCTCCATGATGACTTACGTACCAATGCAATTACCTCTCCAGATGACTGTACAAGTCTCTTCCTCACAACTGGGAGCGATTTTCATAGACTCATTGTTTCAGACACTTGCAGAAATTATGGTATGTTTTTAATAACATACAGTGGAATCCCTACTAATGGCTGTAATTACAGGGTTGATTCCACAGTCCCAGGCAATATGAACCCTTTTGTGCTTTCTAAGGCAACAACAACAGCGTAAATCAATGGATTGCCACAACAAGCTCTAGAGGATCCAGGGTGAATAGACCTTGGTATCTACAGTAAGATTTACTAAATGGGGACAATATACACCTGATTAGCATGGTATCATTAACTTCTCTCCATGGGCATGTGAAGGATCGTCCTTGTACTGTACTTCATTTAACAGCTGGCAAGAAACTGATCATTTTCAAAATGGGCCTTTACACTTGAGAGTGGCCTTATCTGTGTTAGAGGCTGCAGCAGGAGCTACAGAAGACATAGAACAGATGTAGAACAAGATTGTCCCCTTGGGGAAGAATAAACTCTTGCTTCTATGAATCCATGGTATTGGATAGGAAGTATGAAATGATCAAGTATGGACCTTGATTTTGCCATCTCTCACAGATAAAAAATCTGTAAAATCATGTTAATATAGGGAGGCAGTTATCTGTGGAGCAATAAGGAGGATTCCTTTCAGTATATTGATGAAAAAAAAGCTACTTCGTGTATTTGATTTTGAAAGTAAGACATCACATAATCAAAAGTAAGCTTTTAAATGAAAAATAGATCTGATTCTTCTTATCCTATATGTCTGACAGGAACTATCAAACCTATTACATGAAAGCCTTAGTGAAAAAAAAAGACCTATATTTCAGTTATGCCTATGTCTGGCCATATATCCCATATATCACTGGCTATATATCACTGATTTCAATTCTGACCCTGGCATGCAAGCTGACCTCCTGGCTTAACTTTGGACATATCTTGTCACTGTGGACTTTCCTGGAGATCTGGATTTTCAGCTAAACCCAACTCTTTGTCCCTAAACCTGCCCTGCTCACATTGTTCGGGTGCTCTGGGGCTGGGCCCTGGTGAGATCAGACTTACTTGCTTTGTTGTTGTGTTCATCCCCTGGCTCTACTTACCTTTTGAAACTGACCACTCTCTACTGCACCCTGAAATTAGGAATTTTGTTTGTAAAAAGTCATTTTTTATCTTCTTCCCCTTCAAATACACAAGATCCTCCAAATCTCATTTAATTAATAGCAGTCTTCTTATATAACAGGAGTAGACAGAGTAGAGTCTTGTGGTAAAACTATACAGAATCTATATTTATGTGTGTTTATATATATATAATAAATCTATTTCACAGACACTTCTACCATTTCATAATATGGATGAGTCCAACACTGTTCAATGTGCTAAGAGTCTTTGTCACCTTGCATTGTTCTAAAATGTCCTAAAGGATTATATCTAAGTTAACAGAAAAATATTTGCTTATAATAAGCGAAGGATCTGTGTACATTTTCATATCAATCAAACTGATGAGTTAGTGCAGTCATTCAATTAAGTCGAGGGAAATGCTTAAGTCATTTATCTCAAACAATTGCTGCAACCAGAAGATATTTCTTCTAACTAGGTTAGAACATGGTTTCATCAGGATTTTCTCTTTCGGACATCATCTTCCACTTTCAACAATAAAATGGTACCTGAGAGAATAGGAAAACAACATCCTTGCCATCACAAAGTATACCAAGAACCTAAGTGTTGGTTAAGGACTCTATATGTAACTTGCGTAACATGAGGCCCATTGAGTCCACATAGAACAAGCAAAACAGTAGATAGAAAAAGGACTAGAAAAATAAAATGTGAGTCTGGGACTGAATCTTGGTGTTAGTGTCCAGCTGGCCACATTATTAACCAGATGGCAGGTTCAATATCATGTCCTTGGAAGGGTCATCCCTGTAAATTACAAGACCTGCCAACTGAATTTGGGGAGAAAAAAAAATCTATCATGTCCATCGTGTCCATCTGCTGGGCAGACAGATAGCCAGAGAAGAATTTCTCATAGTCTCATCTAAGTAAGGTTTGTAGCTGCAGCTAAGTGATAGTTACTCAGAGTACAAATTATACCAACAAGATACTTTAGCCTTGTGCAATACATAGAATGACAGAATGGTTGTGATTGGAAGGGACCTCTAGAAATTGTCTAGTAAAACCTCCCTGCTCCAGCAGGGATACCTAGAATATATAAAAGAGTAGCTTGTCCTGTAGACCTGCTTTAGATAGTTTTTTGAGTGTATGGGGTGAAATATCTCCTACCTTTTAATATTTATTTCCATATTGCCATTTGAATATCTCATCTCTGTTCCAAAGGTGTGTGAGGAGTGGAAAAAGAACAACAGAAGTGTGGAAAATGGTCATCGGTTTGTTCCAAAAGTAATTGGCATAGTCTAATCAATCCTGGAAAGTTCTACAATGGCCCCCTCAAAATGTGCCTTTGAAGTAATTTGTAATTCCCCATGCTGTGTGTAGGACAAGCATGATACTTTTACCTAAAATTAGCCAAAGTTTGTGATAAGTAACCCTATCTCTTTTCCTCTGAAAAGATTTCCTTTTCTAACCAATAGATCTCTGAATTGAGGCAGTTTGTTTTCCAGTTTGCAGTTAACAGCAGTGGTATTTCAAGAAAAAAAAAAATAGTTCTTCAGATAGTTGTGCAAATTGCAAATATTTTAGATACTACATCCCAGGTTTCCATGTCTTTTCAGATTCACTATGATTTTATGACATTTCTGAGGATTTGAGGGTTTGACAAGATGCTAATGGAAGAGGTGACAGGAGCTGGAATCTGGGGTGACATGTAGCTTGCAGGAGATTTTCTCAGTGAGGACAAAAAAATGCATGGGGTGATATATTTTCACCACAGTAAACTTGACATAGACAGCAGCTAGACTTGGAAAAGGAGGACTGTGTCTGTGTCTCTTGAGGAAGGGAACAGTTGCAGAGTTTTGGGCAAAAAGCATTAGTTCTAGTAAGTAAATCGCAAGTATATTCTGACTGAGTCAGCAAGAGCAGTGCTAACCTCATCTCATCCAAAAGATTTTTTATCACCCTCAGCTTAGTATAGGCTATTGACTCTGTGCAATCCTTCAGAAGACTGTATTTATCCAGGCAGTATCTTAGTGTCAGTAGGCAGAGCAGTAACACAGCATCACCCATGTAATTGAAGCCACAGCATGACATATCATGTAATGAAAGCTGTTGTATATGAGGTTACCAAATCTATGGCAGCAAGATCCATACGAGCTGTTATGCCATTAACTTCTTTTCTCTTTATATTTTTCATTCTATTTGAGACCTTGGTTCCAGCCTAGCAGCCTATGGCAGCAGGCAGCAAAAATGAGGTTTCACTGAGTCACATTTCCCAGAGAGAAAATGTATGACAACGTCATACTCACTAGGTAATGTCCCATTTATAGTTTGTGGTTGGAGATGGCCTTATCTGATTTCCTTTATACACTGAGTGATAGAAAACTCATTTTCATTTCCTTTTGTACCTTATTGTTATCAACCAGATAATTTCAGGGTCCTTAATCAATGTTTGTAGAAGTAAACAATGTTATGCTAACAACACGTTATGCTATAAGCATTTCCTAAATTATACAACATTACCATTAGGAGGGTAAATATCATATTGTCCCATAACTAGGGACAATAAATTGGAAGCAGAAATCAGTTTCTAGGGTCTATGTCATAATAGGTGTAACATGGTCTGTGATCATATTAGTTTGTGCTGGGTCTAGAATCCCCAGTTGCCCTGTATGCGAGCAACAGACATTTCTCTATTTCACGTTTTGCAGCTTTGCATAAAAATATTTATGAATTGATTTATATATTTTAACATGAAAAAAAAAACAAACAAACCAAAAAAAAAGAACAAAATATACAGCTTAAGGAAAGGTTTATTCCTAGTCAATAAAAGGCAATTGTTTATATAACAGGCCAGCAGATGCCTAAAGAAAAAGATGTACAATTTACCACTCATTACCTGATCCACAAGGAAAAAGCAAAGATGATGAACAAGCTTGTTAACAGATATGACACCCCAAGCAACCATGAAGCACTTGCTGAAACAGTTGGGATTTTAGTGCCAAACATCTTGATCTTATCACTATCACATTACATGGCTAAATAGTACAGAAGTGAATGTGATGTGCTCTCTCCAGTGACAATGTTATCCCATAAATGGAAAAGTGTGGAAGATGGAATGTGCTATATAAGCATAAAATATAGATGTAGGCTCTATTTTCCACAAAAATCAATGAGTCTGGCCTGTGCTTTGCACTTGCATAGTACATTCCATCTTCCTTATGGTATTGCCTCACCAATTAGAAAAATTAAAAATTCAAGATTGAGCCAGGATCTGTGACATCCAAAAAAAATAAATACAGAGCTCAGGACATGAAGAAAATTATGCATGTTGCTCATAAAAGGTTAAATTGCAGGTTAGAAGCCAAAGGTAGGTGATCATTTCATCATCTTTATCTTATATTCTTCCACTTTATTTCTCAAGTAGCAGGGCATTGCTGTAAAATACTCTAAGTTTGGATGCCCTAGATGGAAGTTTATTCTGAGTGTAGATCTTAACTTAAGAAATTTGGAGAACAATCTGGTTTTGACCTACTTCATTGTTATGATTTACTTTCCTAAATGACATTCATCTTTTGCTTGAAGTGTTGAAGACATAGCACCTTGTTTTTCTTTTTTATTTGAATGCCACTATGACTCAGCTTGTCTTAGTCATTAAACAATGGGAACATGACAGTTTCTGGCAGAACACATGAGATGTTTTATCACTATAGCAGGCAGTCAAGATGGTACAATTGCGAGGGAGAAAATATACTGGGTCAAATTAAAATATGGAGGAGGCAAGAAAAACTAGCATCAAACCAATATTTTAGACACTGTGCAGTAAGGTTTCATTATATGTGTGTACACAAGCAGTACCAGCAGGCATCCTGATTCACAGTAGCAAGATACAAAATTGAGAAGAGAGTAGAATAAGATCAGGAAGTCTCTGGGCTCCAAGTTCACCTGATCTCAAGCAGTTGAGGCAGTGGTAGGCTGGGAGATGTTTTAAATAGTTATTCTTTCCTTGTGCTCAAAGAACTGGGTGTTCACAGCTGCCAAACCAGTTTGAAATGTCACATGCACCACCTGACAGCCTGCTGAGATGTCTGTGATGTCCCACTCCCAGCATCAGCGTCTACCCAAAAGGTGCTGAGACTGCTGGCTCTGCCTTGTGTGGGGCTGGGAGGAGAAGTGGCACAGTGTTCCTCACCTCTGTGTGGGCAGACTCTCTTCTTCGCCAAAGCAGAGTGTCCCTCTCCAACAGCCTAACAGAAGGATACCCTGTATGATGCCAGCACCTGAATTGTGCAGTTGTTCAGGTCAAAGTGGTGCCAGGGATGATGCAGCAGAACACGAAGAAGACAGTCACACCAGGACCTGATCCTATGCTCTCTCTCTTTTATTTTCTTAGCATAGATACAGACAAAAGCCCTCAATGTCATGTAGATGCCAGAACCCAACTCGGTCTCTGAAGCCACTTGATAGCCAGCAATGAGGAAGGAAGAATAGTCATGTACTTCTATGTACTCACAAGCTTTCACTTGGAGTGGACATGGTCAAGAGATGGCAGTACCTCAGTTTATGTCTGGGCTGTATGCACAGTAGTTGTGAGGCAAAATTAGGTGTATATTTACCCAGCCCCTTGTTTGTAGATCCTTCCATCATAAACTGAAAAGTTCTTGAGGATACTCTGGTATGAGCCAAGAAATAAAGTCTAAACTGTAAAGCCAATAGGTTTTTAGTAGATGATTCAAAAAATATATATGGTTCAGGTTTACAAGAAAATGAAAAAAGAGCTAGAATTCACTCTTTCTGATCAGAATTGGAATCTAGCCAGCTCAGTGCAGACGTTGTGACCTGGTCACCTGTAAGAACTATCAGTCCATCCTCAGAAGAAAAAAAAACATGTAAATATTGCAGATAGCCAAAGACTTGAGATTTCATAGAACAAAACATTTTATTTAAAGCTCTGTTAAGACAAAACTCTCCTTGGCCTCTGTGAACTTTGAATACAACTTGAAAGCAGATCATGGATATCGTATTACATCAAATATTTTTTTTTTTTATAAATCCAGTCTACAATGGCATTAAAGGAAATAGACCTAATTATTATCTGGAAAATTTCTGCTTGATCCACGGGGGAGGAATGCCACACATTCCTCCCGTTCTTCTCTTCTTTGATTCTTAGAAGACAAAATATTTGGTTTTATTTTTATTGAGTAGATAATATGCCAACATTAACTGATATGAGGCTGTCACCTGCTCAGTCTTTAAAAGTAAATTACCACAAGCTTGCTGCTTAATCTTTTCTGATTGGCAACTCTAAGAAATATCTGTAAAGGGACTTGAGCGGTTAATCAGTTTACCATTATCAAATAATAATAAGAAAAAAAATCTGTCATGTAGATGATTAGGTGGCTAAAACAAATAAGACAAAAGTCCAGGAAGATGCTGTGCCTTTTCCTGTGTACATCTTCATGCAATAAAATTCAAACAAAACATCCAAAGAATGTAGACAAGAAAAGCACATATTTGCACTGACTTCCATGGACTACAACTTGATTGAGAGGCTGATTGACTTTGTTCAGCTGCTGAGGAGACCTACATGGAAAGTAGAACCTTTTCTAAGAGTTGTGAGCCTATCTGCAACTTCAACCCTTTCTTCCTCTTGTAAATGCTGCAATGGGGATTCCTGCACTAGGAATGTCTGATTCTGGAATTCTGGTATTTCTGATCCCCCTGCTCAAATTCAGAGAAATAGTTTTAAATTGGTTAGAGATTGAGCTCATAGAGTAAATCACTTGAAAGAGGCTGCTGCCCACAGATTAGTTAAATAGACTCCTCTTCAAGCTCTGTAGCTGGTCAATCACTTGCCAACTTGGGCTGCTTTTATTGGCCTAGCAGTCTCTAATATATTGACCACTATGTGGGAGTTGAAATATCCTGAATAACTTAAGTCTGAAGAGAATAGACATTGCAGATTGATTCCAGCTCTGACGTTCCTGAAAGACGTTCTCAGGGAAGTGGTAATTCAAGAATAACTGGATAGCCCAATCAATGTAGTTTGATGTTTACACACAATTTCACAACATGCTATTATGCTAACCACAACTGGCATATATTTATACTGTCACAATTTCTAAGCACTCAGAAAATGTGGACCCAAGGAAGAGAAGTTTTCTTCTGGAGATGAAATAGTTGTCCAATACAACGAATACCAATCTCTGATCCATTTTGCAACTAGTTTCTGCTAGGCTCAAAGGACTGTAGAAATGGCAAAGCCCAATGCACCTGACAGGTTGCACAGGAAGAACAATATTTTCTGAATCCAAGAGAGTTCTGTGTGCTTTTAATAATCGTTTTTCACTACTGTATCTAACATATTTCCCAAACCTACTGCAAAAACTTCCAGCCCTCATCTGCTCCTCACAGCACTGTACAGCATGGACCTGGGCATAACCTGATACAGATAGGCTTGCACGCATCTTCCCTTCTTGTTTCCCTTAAACTCTTATCATTTCATTGGCTCCTTACAAAGGAATCAAGCAAACATTCTGTTTTGGCCCTTGCTTATCACAGTTAGTCCTGTCCTTATAAATAACATTAATAGTTCAATAGCTTTTGTACTTTTGCCACACTACCACTTAGTCAGTTTCCATCAATCACATGCTGAAATAAATCTCATATAGAATCAAATTAAGTGCTCTGTGAAGAGTTTACATCACTTTCCAAGCCCGGGCCCTGAGCAAGGACTCTCTAGTGCCTACTGAATATTTACTTCATGCTACCTCTGCACAATATACTCTATTGCTCTTATGCAGAATCCCCATACGTAATGAGTCTTTTAGCATGTAAAAAGGAAAGGTTTATAAATAACTGCACTATCAGGAAACACCCCTAAGCACTTCCTTTTACAGTATTTACTAACAGCTTTTCCATGTTATTTTCTATTATTTATCGTAAGATTGAAATCAGACTTTATTGTGTCATGTTCAATATTCTAAAGGAAAATATACATAGCAGATTTCGTCTCGCCAACTGCCATTCACAAATTCCCTGCAAGATGCAAATGAAAGAGATATCAGGACCAGACAATCATTATATGCTAGAATAGATCAAATTGCATCTATTTCTAATGCATTCATATATAAATTCTTCTCTTAAGGTTATTTTCACGTAAATCAATGTTCAAGAAGCTAGTTCCTGTTCTGGAAATAGTTCCATGGACACTTTTCTTAACACATGACTCCTGTTTTGTGTTCCTGAACTCAATGTGACTTCTACAGAACTACTTATTGTACATTATGGTGATAACTTGTAATAGAGAGTAATATATATGAATATACTGAGATGCATAGATGAATAAGGCCTGAGGAAGCTTACCTAAGTGTGTTGCACTGCTCTCTCTCTCTACCTTTATTTTGAGCAGGAATTGGTGTAAAAGATTCCACTCTTGGCAAAAACTAGGGAACTACCCATCATTCTAGAATTAACCCCAAAGCACTTTAGAACAAAGGAATATATCCTGGATCCCCTTTTCCCCCCTTACTACTAAATGTACAGAATAAAGGCATCCATTGAGGAAAACTGTAGTCACTGCTGATGAATCAAATCACATCATATTTTTGGAGGAACTATTTAAGTAGTTAAAAACCCTTAGATCTGTTGGTGTCTTAAATAGAAGATAGTCTCTCCTTTCATTCTTCTAGCAGCGTATACATATGTTTGTGTGTATATGTCCACACATGAATAAATATATGTGTATAGGACCCTCTATTATTTGTCCATGGATTATAACATGATTAGTTCAGATTAAAAGTAGGAAGAATGACTATAGAATCATAAAATTTTGAATTTGAAAATGACATTTGTTTTTGAAGATAATATACCTATTCAAGTTGCTATGTCAGACTCTTAATCATTTTCAAATAAATTAGATATTTTCTGTCATGTTGCGAATTTTGATCATCATAGCTGGAATTATGAAAAGCTATAAATGATTGTTTTTTCTTGCAAATAAATTTATTGGCTCCTTACAAAGTTTGAAAAGAAAACCTGTAGTGGATATAGTGAAACTGAATACAAACGCTTATTCTGCATATTCTCTGATATATTTTTGAAGTTTTATAAAATTTTCCTACATTTCATTTCATAAGAACTCATAAATTTCAATTTGCAATAAAGAAAATAGTTTTTAGAACTTCTGTTTCCCTTGGTATGTCAATCTAATTTTTATTAAAAAAAAACATTCATGACAATATGGAACAGGACTTCATTTTGGTCTTTTGCAACACATTTTCAAGAAAATGGATTAATTTTAAACCAGGCACCACTGTGAAATAGATACCCTTAGTTTTAAACTTTTTACAATTTTACATACTTCAGGGTTTTTTTTAGATTTAAGGATTTTTAACAAAGCTTTATACTTATTTGATACCATTCTGTACAGTTCTACTTAGAATTTGCCAAACAGATTATTTAAATGAATTTTGCCTGGTACAGCCTTTAATCATAGCTCCAATAGAGCATGTTCCTGTGATTCAGATGTGTCTCTGCTGTCCAATGCATACTGCTATTTCGCAGGGCTGTCACTACCTTTACATTGCCGCGTTGTCACATTCAGGCCCAGAACATATGTAAATAATGAGCTGAGCATGATGGTGGCCCAGACTTTTGCAGAAGTTCAGAGGCTGTGAAGAAGGTAGATATAAGAGCTAGCAAATTCCTTTTCACAAACACATGTGCATCATTGAAGAACACGCCTGGCTTTTCCTTGGTAACCCTAGTAATCCACTAAATGTCAGTTCAAAATGAAGAAAAGGTCCTACTTGTCCTAGTTGTCTATCATCTCAACTACTCTGAAGTACCTCTAAAGAAGCCACAGATTTTTTTTTAATAATAAGCCCAATTTCAGCAGAACCATAAAATACCATGTTGCTCCTTCAGAAATTGCTACTATGCTATTCTGTAGCTTTTGGTTTTTATTTAATTTTGTGATTAAAGTTTTTATTGATTTACCCACAGGGTAGAATATATCAATATCTTGGGTTTCAAAGGAGCATTCAGTAAGAAGGAAACATAAAAGGACTCAGCATATAAGCAGGTGCTTTATTTTAAATTTATGAAAACTCTGTAGTGAATCCCCTGAGACTACTGCCAGAAGTTCTTTTCAATTGTGCAACTCAGCTCTGCTTGCAGACCCAAGTCCCTCTGGTGCCTCCCAGTTCACAGGCTTGTGCTTTTTAACTAGAAATAAAGCTTGTTTAGGAGTCAGAAGGAACTAATATTATTAAATAGAAAGCTTTTAAGCCATCGACTGAATTCCATTAAAAGTTACTGTAAATCATGTGTGCTTATCCCTCCACTGCCATTGGCAGGCCATGGCATTATGCCTGGGTGCTGCGTCCATCAGCGTGTGAAGACAGGACCACTTTGTGCTTCCTCTGAAGAATTACAGCCTCCCTGGACTCAGAGGGGAGGATAAAACCAAAGCCCTGGCCATTGATGGACACAATTGTGACTTCTATACTATCTCTAAGCTTGTAGCACAAAGTCAGTTTTGTGGTTCACAGACACAAGTCAATCTCTCACTTCCATGCATGTGTTCCCTCCAGGGCTGGGCCATGGCACAGTAGGACATCTTTAAAAGAGACACGCTGAGGACTGCATGAAGAAACCACTACAGCCCTTTCACCTGCAGATCACATGTGCATCCCTCCTGGCATGTCCTGAGAAGCCTAAGCCACTTAGGATGGGGTGCAATAAATCAGTGACATGGGTAGAAAATGGCTTCCCAGAAAATACAGACCCAGTCCCCACAGAATTTGTAACCACTTTTGAGCAACCAAAGCAAGCACCAAGTGAGTGATGGTTGGTTCACACAAGAAATCTGCAGATAAAAACGGAGCAGAATTTACCCAAATGCACTCGTGAGTTCACTGATGCTGTTTCTTCAAATAGGAAGGAAGCTCCTTAATAGTCTCTTTCACAGGCCTCTCTCCAACCATTTCCTGTTCCCTCATTAGAGAGAGATTCCATGTCTAAGTAGATTGTAAAGGGTTAATCAATTATTAATAATGTCTGAATACATAATAGACGCAAGGGGCCATGCCACAGCTGAACGTAAGTGTACTGGTATGAGGTACTATTGTTAGTAATGAACCATAGATAAAAGCAACCGGTTGACCCCTAGGACTGATTACACTCCTATTAAACATATATGAGTGTTAGTAGATCTTTGAATGCATTCTATAAGCAAATCCTTAGTAAAAGGTGGAATCATTTTTCCTTTTCATTGTTTTTACACATTAAAATGGCAACACAACACAAGGTAAGTTTGCAAAGATGTCATTTCAAAAATAGTCAACATTGTGATGCTGAATGTTTTCTTGAGGTGATGCTGAATGTTTTCTTGAGGACCTAAGGCACTACTGTAGTGTGGCCTGTGCAGGGAGAGGTGATGGGGTGAAATGGCTTCTCCTCAGAAAAAAACAACATGCCAAAAGAAGTCAATAAACAAAGACTAACTTCATTTTGCTACAAGGGTGGCCATTTTTCTTGACCCTATGAGCTACATGCCTGAATTTTTGCATGGCTGAGAGCTGTAAGTCTCCTCAGAGACCCTAGAGGAAGGGGATCTCCAGGAGAGTTTCAGAGAGCAGAAAGGCTGATGGCTCCCCAGGGCCCTGTGTTGCAGCAGAGATGAGGGTGGTCTGCAGCGACTGCTCTGCTGAATTCCCAGGTGACCCCGATGGCAGTTTCAGCAGCCCCTGCTGTCACTATCGGGACTTCAGCTCGCACAGCAGAGTGCAGCTGACACACCACCTCCCTACACGGCCCCTTTGCCATGTTTTGCCCAGACTTAATCTTAGTGTGAGAGCCACAGTTTAACTGCTTGCAGACTTGCTTGCTGTTCTACAGGAAAATAAAATAGATTGGAGCAAGCCAGAGGTGTGTTTACTTTATTAACCATAGCTGTTGTCTCATTCCCTGGTTGTCAGTTTGTCCCATATGTCTACATATTTCTTCCTGTGTGTAGATTAGGTGACCTTTTGGACAGGACAATGTTTTCATGCTCTGTGTGCGTGGAGTTCCTGACACACTTCTATGTGGGCCTCCTAGAAGCGAATCACCACAATATCTAAATGGACTTTAAAAAAAAAAAAAAAAAGCACATTCCTGTATCTAACTTAAAAGAAAGGAAGGAAGGAAGAAGAAAAAATGTTGCCACATTCACCTAACTTTGACCACTGACCCAATCCTGTAGTCTTGGCAAAACCATGAAAGTCCTTTGAAATTTTGCTCAGATGTTATGAAGTACTAG
>JAUBOD010000819.1:5893328-5904847 GCA_032353885.1 Nothura maculosa | reverse complement strand
AGTTTCCATTCTTTCATAATGTAAAACTCTCCCTGGGTTGCAGCCCAAGCCTTTCAGGAGGCAAAACCACTTGCCGAATGGCATGAAGCAAGCGAGTTGCTATGCTTAAATGCTGGCAGAATTTCAAACCCAGCAGAAAGTTTAGAAAGGTATGAAAGCACAACACAGAAAAAATCGTATGAGCAGCATATTTTGTGTGCTGCAAATACTTGATGTGCACTAGGTCAACTTTTTCTTTTATATAACAAAATGCTTTTTTAAAAAAAGAAGAAGGAAAGCAAAAAAGTATTCTCCTAAATGGACCACCTGGTAGGAACATAGCCATGTTTGTTAGCTTTGGCAGTAATTAGGAAGGGGCAGTTATTCAGAGGCCTAGGTTTGTTGGCAGTCTCTTCTCAGTCCTTTTGCTCTAGTTTTCATAATCACTGACTGAGGACACACAGCAGGAAAATCAAGGATTGAATGGACTTGGAAAGACTGATCTGTTCTGAGGTCTCTGGAATGACTTTTTAAACAAAGATACATGGAGTCTACTTTGCCCCGCAAAGTGCACTTTACAGATACCCAGAACAAATTAGGGGTAATAGTCTGGGTAAATTAATCTAAGCATTTCTAACATGCACAGAATGCTCCTGAGCCTTCAACTGACTCATTCAAAGCGAGCTCATTGGTTTGATGCTGCTCAGACATACTCTAGCAGGGCTGCGTGGGACTTTGTCGCTGTCACACGCTGAGCACTACTTCTGCCTTCCAGTGCTAACACTTGTTGTCTTGTGCCAACACTAGCTAGTCCCTCTGTAAAAACACTCAGCTGCACATTTTGTAGCTTTGGTAAGGCATGTTCTTGGCTTATACTCCAGGGGCTTCTGCCTTCCCTATCTCTCTCCTGACATGTCAACCTCCTGTTGTTTTTTATTTCTCAGGTTGGCTGCAATGCCTCCTCGTTGCTTCTTCATGCCAAGGAATCGATAAAGCTTTGATTTCCTTTCCCTTTATGCTGTTTTCTCCCTTCATTAAGGGTGTGTGCTATCAGTTTATATTTTCTTCTCAGTTCCTGCATCTCCTCCTCATGCTATTTTGACTATATTCCTCTGTTATTTTTTTCACCTTTTCTTCTCCCATATCAGAGTTTTAAGTCTGAACCCCGTTTCCCTTCCTCCCTCCATGGTTTGGCTAGTTTCCTTCACATTTCAGGTCAAATGGTACCCAGATTGAGCCTGAAATTCAGGCCAATCTAGCAAATATCACAAAAGGGAGCATTATTTGGCCTTAAATTGCTGTGCGGTTTAGGTGCTTCAGATAAGCTTTCCTTTCAGGGAGAGCTATGCTGCTAACCAGTGAGACATCAGTCCCTGGTGTGTCTGTCAAGATGAATGTCATGCAGCAAGTAAACGAAATCCTGAGCAGAGCAGTCACCCAGATGGTGAGTATGGATATTCTTGGATATATAATTATAGGTTTTTACATGCCTAGTAAACACACATTCCTTTCTGTGGCTCATCATCTTTTGCCATGGTTGGCAAAAGAATGCTTGATTATCACTTCCCTTTCTTGTTTTTCATGTAGAGTATCTTGCAGACAAGTCTCAAAGTTTTAGTAGGACTTTAGTGGAAACAATATAACCAGTTCACATAATGGGTAGCTTACTGGCAGATTCCCTTTTCTTAAAAGTATTATCTGAGTTTAATGAGTTGAAACTCAGAAGTATAATTAGCAAAAGGCTTAAGATACTACTCTCTGAACTTAACTGAATTTAATTTACAGCCTGAACAATTACATTTACATGTTCAAGCAAATGTTTGCCTTTATTTTCAAGTCTTCATCTCTTCTTATCTTCCAGGTCTCAGTGAGGCAAAAGTTCACGCATTAAGCTTTGTGGTACAAGGACATCTGACTTTACTTGGCTTGGAAACGGAATTTGTGAAATGTGATCCCTGAATATATCATAAAAGGACTTAAGCTCTTCTAATGGAAAAAATGTTATCAGCTTTTAAAATGTATGTGCTTAAGGCTTAAAGGAATGCTGTGTAGTATTAGCACAGCAACCTGCAAATTCACCAGACAAAAGATCTTATATTTATTTGCTGTGGAATGTGTTTGAAAGAGGGTTTTTGTTAGGGTTTTGTTTTTTTGTTTTTAAATTGTGGATACATTTCTAAACTTATGGCTGCTGATAGATGTGTACATGAAAGCATGTTTATTTTCCTCTATCAGTACAGGACTATACTACGAGAGATTGTGAATTGTATCTATGTAAGCCCCAGCGTAGTCTGGTTTTCTATAGCATCTTCTAATATACAGTTACCACAGTTAGCCAAGTGCATCAGACTTTGCAGATTTGAGTACCTTAGGCAGAAATTCCCTATCACCAGCCAGAAGTCATGAAACCAAAAAGAGAAATGAGCACGAGGAGACAGGGTACCTCAGGCTGTTTGCAACGTCAATCTTCAGAGCCCATTAAGGTAAATAAAGGCTCCTTCTGTTCTGTTCTGGACTTGGAGAGAAATTTCAGTAGCAGTTGGGGCCTTTCTCTGAGGCAACAAGAAGCCAACTGTTCATCAGCATATGAAGTGTTGGAAAGTCATAGATAGGAATATCCTGGAGTAGCAGGTGCAAGGCTTGACGTTAGACCAAGTGAAAGAAGATGGAAGAGGTGAGAAAAATTTCAGCCTGTGAGCAGCAGAATGGCTTACAGTGCAGGCTGGTGGAGAAAGACGCCTTGAACAGGTTCTCTGCTGTCCTCCCTGTACTCCTGCACCAATATTTTTGCAGGAAAAAACACTTCTTGAGGAAACCAATTAAAGTGTACTGACTGTAAAAACAATAATATAGTTACACAGTTAACATTCTGTGATAAGGCGACCAGAAGACAGCTTTTAGTGTCAGATATTCATGTTTGATCCTCCTTTGACAAACAGCAGAAAATTGTGGTCTAAGAAGAACAGTAAAAATTACATTCTGATTCTGAGTTTTCTTTTATCAAAGCAGTATCACAGAATCATACACAAAAAGGCCATCACACCTTGCAGCTAGACTGACCTTCTTTCTTATTCTTTCTGGATCTTCTGGACTGCAAAATATTCTCTGTCCTTTTCCTCAGTGTCAAGAAAATATCTACCCCTATGCAGGTTCATGATTTCAATCTGGATAGCAGTCCAAAGGCCTCAACAGAAATCATGATATTATTAAACTGAACACACTATAACATAGATAACATTTTTCTTAATAATCTTAGTCCCAGCACAACATGAAGGTAAGGTATTAATTATGATTTAAAGGAATATATCTGAGAATTTCTCTGGTGCAACACAGTCAGAGGTGAGCAAGATGTCTGTAGACTAATCAAACTAAGGGCCACTGGAGGGTGACCACAGCAGCAGCATCTCTGGTTAGTTACAGCACTAGAGTTAATTTACATGTTAGTTCATGTTATGTTTGCAGGACCTGTAGCAATTTCTAATTGTTGTCTGTGTGTATCCAGAGTAGGACCATGCACCAACTGCTAAATTGAGGTTCAAATGAAAGTCGATTCTGCCTGCGACAGCTGAAAGTAGCTTTGTTTCCTACTGATATTATGGGATAACCTTGGTTGTGTGAATGACTGGGCCTGCAAACGTTCATGAATTAAGATGGCTTTTTTGATCATGACACCTATATGAAATAGACTGGGGAGTAGCTCACAGACATTCACTCTGTGGTTCCACATGCCTCATGTCATAAATGTTGTTGTCTTTCACTACAGTAACCATTAGCATTAACATATACAAAAGCACTAATTTTAATTTGATAGATCTTTCCAAATGAATGTGGGTGAGGAAAAAAAAAGAAAAGAAATCTAAATCACTGTATGGGTTCGTCTATGACTTGGGCTTTTTGTGAAGTCCTCCAGCTTCTGGTCCTTTGTGCAGCTGTTCTTCTGTAAGTGCTAGTCCTGCTGTGTGAGTTTCCTGCCACCTCCTTTCCTAGGAACAGTGTGACTCAGTAGAGTCAAGCACTCACTCCACTTTGTAAAACGTGCCTTAGGGTTGTACAGCTCATATCTGGGCACATTGCTTCTGAATTTCAAATTCAGAAACATCTTCCCATGACTTTCAAAGTTTCCAGTCCTGTCAAAATGCTTGGAAAATAGATTGGTGCCGTGTGTTTCGCCACAAGCAGGCAGACTACCCCCAGGATGCCACAGAGGGTGGTTTGGGTGCGAGGAAAAAGGATAGGGCCCTCGCTTTTCTCTCAAAAGGCTTGCTTTTCTCTCACACCCACACACCTGCTCATGTACATACAGACAAAGCTCTGATCCCATGCCTGTGGCTACCCTACTTCCTCTTGAATCACACCACCCACAAAGTAAGTAGGCATTAAAATCTGGCATTAAGAAAAACATGAGTAGATTTTCCTGCTGGGAAATTAATCTGCCAAAGTAGACCTATCCCTTATAACATGAAACTTTAACAAGCTCTTGCATTGAGAGGCCCTAATTCAAACAAGAAAAAGTTTGCAGATCACTGAAACCTGCCTTTTCACTCAGAGATAGGGCTATACTCTTCTCTCCCTGCAAGCCCACGGGTATTCAAAAAAACCCACAAAACAAAACAGAGTGTCTTTACATATTTAAATGAATTTAAATGAACCTGCTCCAGATGAAACATTCAATTCACTTTCTTAACTGAGCTTCTAAAGGGTGAGTTCCACTACAAAAGAAACTTATTAAAGAATAATGAGGACTGTCAAAAAACATATGCTTAAAAGCTAGTAAATAACAAAGTAAGACTTTTAGTCATCCTGACTGGACAAGGTGAGGTCAGAAAGAAACAACAAAACATCTGGCACCATGGCAGTGGGTTTTCATGCTTCTTGTCTTTAGCAATTGCTTTTTTTAGAGAGAGGTCTTGCTTTTCTCTGCTCATACATTCCCTTCTATGGATTACTGTCTTTACCATGACCCTCTCTGATATAGAAATTCTCTTTTTTTGAAAATTTTTATTTGAAGATGTCCAGCTCTTTTTTATTTCTTTTTCTTTTTAATTGAAATCATGTTTTTGTCATCTGGAAGCATGGGCAACTGAATGAAACAACATACTCTAAGCCACTGGTGAAATACTTTCTTAGACAGCTATATTACAGATGGATGGTTATTTTTTAGGGCTTTCTGGTTATTTTTTTCACGACAATCATTTATACTGGATCTGTTAATAAGCCAGATCCTACGTAATGTTAAACATTTTTCTGTGTTTATGTTCGCTGCATTAATAGCCATATTGTAATTGTAAACAATGCCCTGAGCAAAACTTAATTCACTAGCACTGATTTACATCTGTAGAACATGTTCTGATGGGGCTTGCTGTTGGAAAAAAATCACATTAAAAGCATATGCAGCCATAAAGTTGACATCTAGTTTATACTCTGTGGGAATGCAATTGTTGTTAATTATTTTACTTTTGTTGCTCTTGTCCTTCATTCTTCAGAATATCCTCCTTTCTTCTCTATAATTAGGGAAATGATCAATGGTGATCAGGTGCTGTTTCATCTTGAGTACTGTTTGACAGCCCTAGGGTTAACAGAAATCTCAGTGAAAAAATGTTTATAAACTTAAGGTGACAAGAGCACAAGCTTGAAATATTATGCTCAGTCATGTAAGAATGCACTCAGATTGAACTTAGAAGAACAATCAGAATTGAATATATTACACTCTTTTAAAGTGAAGTAAATAATTTTTTCACTGTGGCCTTGGTCTGTAAAGAAGATATATATAATTAATGAAATAAATATATATAATTAATGAAATAAATAACTGATGCAATTTCATAGAACATGAAATTCTCCCTCACTTCCCCCAAATCATAGTGAGGAAAAGTGGAGTGTTTTTTATTATTATTATTATTTTTAGTGCTGACAGAGGTTAAAATAAAAAGATCTCAAGTTACACATTGGGATTTGATGGCCAGGAGATGCTAGAGGAAGAATATGGGAAAGTTGATAATACTGTTAACAAGAGGTAAAACTAATTCATGTCCTAGGATTGAAAAGGTCGTGTAATTCCACAGCTTGTAATATCCATTTCTGCTTCTCTTTTTCATTTTTATAGCAGCCCAACAAATAAAATATTCTGATCCTTACCTTAGTACAAGATATCTAAACTACTAAACAGAATGTATCACTCACTACGAAAAGCTATTACAAAATCAAACTGTTTTGCTTGTGTCTAATTCTGACACAGTGGAAGATTTTTGACATAAACCTCGTGCATAAGAAAAAAAGTATATTTTACATAGGCCATCTGTAATTTCTGTGTCAGTAGTGAGTTACATAATTGTTTTAAAAATATAAATCATTCATTATATATGAAGACATATAACCCAAAAAAAGACATCACATAAATCATTTGAACAAAAGGGATCAACCCAGTTTGGACCTGACAAGTGCCTGAGGTACTCATTTCCAAAACATACAGTATATTTTAAAATAGTCAAAAGTCTTTATTAAATATTTTATAAAACTGATACAACGTTGAATCATTACATTGACAGAAGTGCTTACTTTCCACCTGTCTTATCCTAAAGGTCTGTGAGGCATCCCTCAATATATATAAAAAAAAAGATAAAAAGAACAAGAATGAAGAATGGAGGAGGAGAATAAGAGAAGGAGAGAGAGATAAAGGATTGGAAGAAACAAAGAAGAAGGAAGGACAGATGGATGAATGTAGGAAGAGTGGATGGATGGATGAATGGATAGACTCCTGGACACAAGTTGTGCCTCAAAATTTAAGGCTCAAAACCATTAGGAATGGTAGGTAGCATTTACAAGCATGAATGATAATCTGTAGGATCTACACATTCTGGGTCACTCAGAAATCAAGCTGCATTTCTGCATAAATCTCATAAAGATTCATAAATTTGTGCATAAGTCTCATAAATATAGTTTAATTTTCCCTTGCTGAAAATCTAACAGTAGCTTCTGTGGCTGCTATAATCTTTTCTGTTACGGTTTGAAAGGCTAAAAGGCATTTAGTCAAATATTGTTCATTTTCCCCCCAAATAATTACTATTTCTAATAGATTTCTGAGCTTTAACACTAGACAGGACAGAGATTTGGAAATCCACATCTAGTGGGTTTTTGAGATCTTGATTATCTTTCATTCCAAATAATAATAAAAAATGTTTAGCAAATCACAATTTTAATGTGATCGCATTCTGAAAAAATAACAGCATTTTGTTTATTTTAATATTTTTGATTGTATTTACTTAGTTTATTGTGGCACATTATGGCATATGATAATTTCTCTAGTATGTTGGTAGTTTTAATTCATTGCTATTTTTAAAATAAATAAGAACAATACTCACATTGATTAAATTTATACATCTTGTCTAGTTTAGATTCTTCTGTCTATCCTATTATGAAGTGATTGACAAAAAATAGAATAAGATAAATAGTACACAAAATAGGGGCTAGATTTCTATTTCCAATACCCCTTTGTTCCGCATTTTAGAATTAAAGAAAATACAATATCTCTAATTCATACCTTGAATAACTTATCTGCTAGACTAGAATGTTCATTACAATGAAATGTTGTGTCAAACATCTCTACTACCACACACATGTGACAGTGTGTTCCTGAAAAGATGACGGATTTCAACTAGAAACAACAGGACCTCATAATTATTTTTAAAAGTATATGAAACAAAGTCTTTCTTCTATGTCTTCACGCAATATGCCATAATCCTACACCGCTGCCACAGGCATGCCATGTAAAAAATATAAAGGATTAAAAATAAAGACAAAGACAAAGCATATGGAATCCCTACTGACTTGATAGTGCATTTTGCATGTTAGTACAGTGATGGTAGCTATCAGAACTTGGTCATTCACTTATTTTGCATGTCTACAAAAGTGGCTGTAGGATCTTGTCCTTTTTAATGCATGGGTTAAGACACTCAAGTATGCCAAATTATTATCTGTATGCAAAGAACAATCAATAAAAGGAGAAATACATTCAGGACCACTATGGATGAGATGCATATAAACTTAATTTAGAGATGAGCAGCAGCTATGAAATGAGGAATTCAAAGTCCAAACTTGAGTAAAATCTTATTTAAAGTTGGAAGTGTTTTAAGTGTTTTAGCATTTGACCTTGCTGGGCAAGCGCAGAAGATAGACCTGTTAGGTCATAAAGAAGACCTTTAGTATTTATGACTGCAACTAGAGAAGAAGATATTTTCAAGTGATTTCTCATATTTCTCATCCCACTCATCCCAGTTTTGCAAATTCAGAGAAATACACCCAAAACTAATTCAAAAGTTGAGTCCAACATGTCTGCACATAGCAACCTCACTGGCAGAGAGTCACATTATCTATAGCACAGCTAAAAGAAGCCACTTTCCAGGTCATGGGATCTCTCAATATTCTCTCTCTCTCTTTTTTTTTCTTTATTGCTCTGCTGTAGAGCATTCATTTTGTTTTTCATGACATTGTTCTTGGTTAGTGGCACTTGCCTGAAATTTGTTTCTAATTGGGATAAATGAATTACATGTATTCATGGGGCCTAGACGTTTGCTTTTGGCTTCCAGCAAGACAGTGAACAAGCAGATTTAGGTGGCTGCTGACAGCTGTTTCACATAGGCTCATGTTATCAGGGCAAACACATGTAAACTGTATGAATAAATAACATGCAAATGTTTATAAGTTGAGAGAATTTAACTTTATCAGATTATCCCCAAGCTAGTTTGAGATTGAATTTAGTGGCACTAAATCCTTTAGTGACTACCACAAAGCAATGCTTCATTTTAACATAGTGAAGTTATGACACTTTCATCTTCTTAAAATCGACTTTCCAGTTAATACCTATGTTGCAGGAATTCCTAATTCATAACAAAACCATGGCAGCAATGCATGCAGACTGTCCCTCGTGTACCAACAGGAGTAGCTAACCATATCCTTCTGCCAACAAGCTCACTGAGTCCAATATATCCAGAAGCACGTCTTTATTTTCCAGCCAAAAATATTGCTGTTTTTGGCTTTTACGTATTGGCATCCACAACATACTGTACAGAGAAAAATCTAATGCAAATTGTAAAATGTAGTGTGTCTTCAGAGTATCTCAGTGTACTTGGACACCAAGAATGGACCAGGACTTTGGAGATAGATTATTTTATTTGTCTTCTTTTTGTGGAATAAATATGTAATACAAAAAAGAAATTTGTCCAAAGTGAACTTAAGTCACTTTGTCTCAAACAGAAATAACAGCAAAAAGATAAACATACTCAAAATCTAGGTTAACAGTCCTGTGATTTTTACCTCTACTACAGTTTGGTGAATGTTTGCTCCTTCTTTGGGTGCTTTTACAGTTCTCCACCTCTTTCCTATAAAATTACATAAAACTATTCTTACGGTTATCCAAAATATGAAATTCTTCTTAGAATTATTTTACTCTGTGGCACCTTCTATGGAGCTCTAAGGGGGCAATACTTAATGTTTTTGCGTAACATATGTAATCTTGTTTAAAGACAGTTTTCTTAACAATTCCCACTTTCTGCTTCTACTAGGCTCTGCTTTTGTCTCTGTTTTACTATGTCGTATTGAGAGCTGCCATTTAATAAACTAAATTACCTTTTTATTGCTTTTGCTAAATGTGTTTTTTAGCCATAATCATCTAGTGGCTAAATTCATCTATATGGTTAATACTAATGATTAAATTATACCTTGGATGAATCATTCTATTGAATTCTGGTCTTTTCTTTAAAGTGCATAGGCACTAGCCACATAGTTTCTCAATGTAAATCAATAAATGAAATAATACAGCTGTATAAATATTTTTACCTCCCAAAGTCCTTGAAGACAGACAAAAGAAGTAGCACTTGTAGAAGAACTGAGTTAGACTGAGATTTAAAACTGAAACAAAAACAAGTTTGAAATTAAACTGAATTTCTTTATATTCCAAACAGAAAGAAGTTTGTATGAGCAACTCATGATCATGAGCCTACTTTGTTCTCTGTCTCCCAGAAAATGAGTAGGAATGCAGATATTAACATGCTGTGCCTTTTGCACTCTTCTTTCTTCTTCCTTTTCTTTCTCATTTGCTTTACCTCTGCTTTGAAAAAATCCTGCTTACACCTACTTTTACTACATGATGTCATTTATTCTTTCTTCTGATAAGTTTTTTCCTTCATCAGAAATACACATTGACGCTTAAATGACTTTGAGAGTTAATCACTTTTTTCCAGTGGGCCTTAGATTTGGAACAAAAAAAATAATTCTAGGAAAAAATATTGTTTGAAAAAAAGAACATTTTTTCCTGTGCTGGCATGTTTAAGGTACATTTATCTGTTAAAAAAAGCCTCAAATTAAACTCTTAAGAAATAAAAACCACTGGAGCAAAGTTTCTTTCTGCTCTACTTTTTTAAGGGATATGCCAAGTTGCATTTACATCTATGTGGCCAGAAATTTAAAAACATGTTTGTATTCATCACTTTTGAAGAAAGAATTTTACTGAAAATAAATAATCTATCTCATTATAATCAGTACTTTGCATTTTTTTCCACAGAAAACATTGGTGGATACCAAGAAAATCATATTCTGGAAGGCTGTCCAACTTGAAGATGGAATTACTAGGTAATTGTCCTTTACATCAAAAGGACTGATTTGTTGGCCATATTCACCAGATATTATTTCTGTACAGCACCACACTGTCCCAATGAGAAGGAGGTAAGATTTGCTTTCATGTGGAGCAACTACGAGGTCTCTGTGCCAGAATCGTGTGAGCACAACACATATGCTTGAAGCCATGAATATGCAACACAAGTGTCAGGGAATACTGCCTTCTCTTTCAAAATATATTGATAACAACTGGCCTTATCAACAGGCCAGGAAAACAGATGTTCCTGAATGGTAGATGTGTTGTATTAGCTATGCTGAAGTGTAAAGGCCGTTATGGAGGCTGTAGAACTTCAGATTACAGTGAGGTGTGAATATTAGTGCACTTGCATAGGCTCCAAAGTAGAATTTTCACTACAGCTAAAAAGCACTACATAACAGAGGTAGCAGATGCTTAATAGCTGCACCATTGACAATGTGTTTAACTGTTATTAATATTTACAATACAGTAATGATAGCCATGGCTCCAAAGTGCACTAAATGCACTATAATTATTGCTTATAGTTAAACCTTTGTCTCAGTTAATTGGCTATGTGTCCCATTCCAATGAAGCCCATATGGCAAGACCAGGAAATAATAATATTGTTATCCTGGAAAAAAAAATGAATGGCTGCTTTCAAGTGACTCTTTGGTCTCTAGACAATTATTGACCTGGCTTAAGCAATGGACAGGGTAAGCAACCATCACTCAGGCTTAAGGAAAGGAGTAATTAGGCTACTTCATTTAGTGAGATTACTAGAAAGAGTTGAAGACACTATTCAAGGCAGTGAGTCACACAGACTTGATCAAAAGCTATTACCTGTGGCCTGAGAGGCTGACTGGTTATATCTGCAGGGATGCAGAGATGGTGTGACTAGCTATGGATAGGTGTTGAA
>JAUBOD010000819.1:5839886-5885525 GCA_032353885.1 Nothura maculosa | reverse complement strand
TACTAGGAGAATGTCAGTCTTCAAAACCTCCTCATGTTGTTATATTTTCACTCCTGCAATCACCAGTTTGTGTCCGAGTGCCTACCCCTTTGGACAGAGATGGAATTTTTTTCCAATATGAAACAGGAGAGGGCTATAGAGGTTGCTTCATTAGCATCTTTATTGAAGTGTATGGACTGAAAGTGAAAATGGAAATCAGGACTAAATTATTTCTGCAGTTATATGGCCTAGTCCAAGCTTGAAGTACTTCCTACTTGGATTAAACAGTTCAATGCATATTTTATAATCTATGCCAGTTAAAACAAAGGCAGGACACTAACAGAACTATGTAAGAAAGTAACATTGAGATCTTATGAGGAAGGAGATGAAATATTGTGGATCAAAATCAATGCGGGCTGGTGTATCTCCCTAAACTTTAAGAATTTTAATGTAGCTATACATACATAAGCTAGTCACTCTGACCCTTCAGACAGCAAAGGCAGGTATATTCATCCAGCCTCTTTTGTATGTCCACTGCAGGATGGACTGTACGTTTAACTCAAATGACAATACCAATTACATCGTCACTGACTGTAAAAAAAGTTTGGGTGTTAGTTCAAACGCAGACATCTACTTTGTAGAATGCCATCTCACATCTTTCAACCTTGCTTGTGTCTAGAAGATATTAAATATTTTACGAACCTAGTAACCCCTGCATCAGTGCTGAAGTTGTGGGCTCATTCCCCTTGCTTAAACCTTTCAGCGGTTTTTGTCTACAGAAGATTTCTTAGGTCGTCTCAGCTATCCCAGGGTACCCGGCATAGCTTCCTCTGGAGAATACTTTTGATTTTCTTCACTTACCTCACTTATTACAGGAAATTTCATGAAAAAAAATCTACTCAGCATTTCCAGCATGAACTATTCATAGGCTCCAAGCTTGAAAAAAATGAAAATCTAAAACATCTACAGCAAACTCAGTTAAAGCTGTCTACCCACAGCTATTTGAGTGACAGAACCATTTAAAAACGGTGACCAGAACTGTTTAATAATAAAGAAAAATATATATTTTCTTTCATTCCTTCTCTTATTCAAAATCAATAAGTAAAAGCTTTAGAAAGTTATGAGCTACTGAAAACAAAGGACTGGAGTGGAAAGCATTATACAGAATTAATTACAGTGATCACTGTTGCTATGATTTACAACATATATCTCCTTGAAGTAATAAAAAAATACATAAAACTGGACATTAACTTAGTTAAAGCATAATACTTTTCTGTATATATTTTCACGAGTAACAGATTTCTAAAAATTTCCTCATTGTGACCAGTTCCCTCCTCTGTAACAATCACATTGGAGGTATCTTCATATCACAGTGCAAGAGGCAATAGAAACACAACTGCATGAGAATATGAGGTTAGCTAGACTTCCTTAGGGCAGCAAAAGAAGCAGAGTAGGATGCTGAAAAGTGGGACAGCTTTAAAACACTAGGACATCTGGCTGCCCTATTGGAGATAGAATATAGCAGCTGTTGAACTGTTACATGAATGCTCCACACAGGCGCACAGGAACTACCACACCAGTCCAAACTAATGGTACCATTGTCAGATGCTTCAGAGGAAGATGTAAAACTCTCATAAGAGGCAATTAGGCAACATGTTGGTGAGGAAAGTTTCTTCTTTGAGTTGCAGACACTGAGTGCATGATTTATATCCTGAAGAATGTGGATTGATTTACGTCCTGAAGTAATCACAGTCATTCTTGTAATTCATATAATGGAAAATCCTCTCCTTTGAAACAACTACATTCCTTTTCTTAGTTACATGTTATGGTAGTTGTATTATTAAGAAACAAATGTGAAGAAATATTGCAAGCAAAGGAAGCACTAGGAAGAAAGCAGTAGGAAAATGCAAAGATGGAAGTTAGAATATGACTAAAAGGCCAGAGATAATCTGGAAAAAAATGTGAGATTCATGTGTTCTTTCTTAATCACGCATCAGCATTAAGAATGGCTAACATACAACTAAAAAACCCACAGGTTGGAGGTGTTCAGGTGTGAGGCTGTGTGGACAGGCAAAGCCAGGAATGTGCCCTGCCAGCTGGTTGGATGAGGCCCCATTTCCTCAGTTGTGTCAGAGCCACCAACAGCCATTTCACCTCAGAGAAGAAAATGCATCAAAGATGTTCTCCAGTTTCCTTAGTCATTAAAAAACACACCAAAAGGGTTATGTCGTAAATCCCATTCTTATCAAAGACTCAGCTTGCATACTCTCTATCATCACATGGCACACAGTCAAGTACTATCTTTGTGTATCTTGTAGTCCAGATTTTGACCAGACCCTTGAGCTGTTTCTGACAGCTCTGAAATGATAGACTAAGCCAGTAGAGTTGTGTCACTGAGATGCCTTCTATAAAGAGGGCGTTAAATCCCCATTGGTCAGGGTTGCTATAGTAGACTGAGCAATTTTTCTCTCTCTTGGAGCATGAGTATGTACTCTAAACTATTTATATTAAGAAAATGCATGCCAGGATCCGAATGTTTGCTAGGGGTATGACATGACAGGCACACATGCTACAGCTGTGTACATTCTGCCGCTGTCAGAGACTGTATTTCATTTTGAACTACTTAAAGGAGTAGTTTAACTTTTATGGCAATCCACAAAGTGTATCAACATATAAACACGTTCTCATCTGAGAGGGAGTTCTTAGTCCATGCTACCAATTTTGAGAAGAACAAAATGGGAAAGATACAAATGAAAGATGTTCATTTAAATATGAGCAGACTGAATAGTTAAGTCTCCCAAGTATTTCTTAGACTATAAAACTGTGATGAACCACTGTGATAATCTAATCCAATCTTTCTGAAAGATCTATTCTAAATCCTGTTCTGAGTTATAGATATCCAGAGACAAAGATTTCACCGTAATCCACGTTAAATTGTTCCAGAGGTTAATCATCTTCCCTATAAAAATAATGCCTTCAAATCTGATTTTTTCCAGCACTAGTGTCCATCTTTGCATCTTGTTATGTCTTAGTCTGTTGGTTTGAAGAATCCATAATTATCAAACGTATTTTCTCCATGGGGACACTTATAAACTGTGATTATGTCATCTCTTAGCCTTTCCTTTGATAATCTAAACAGATTGAACTCATTGAATTTACAAGCCTTATTTTCATTTCTTTAACCATCCCTGCACTTGTCTCCCGAACTGCCCTTTTCCTCTTCCCAGTTTGCAGGACATCCTTATAAAACAGTGAACCCCAAAACTGAACCCATTAAACCAATCACAGTCATATAAATATAAAATATATAGAAGATGCAACAGACCAACTCCTCCTCATTCTTCCAAAGTTCACAGAAAACATACTTGTGCAATTATGACACCCTGTTTACATTTGGAGACCTACCAGTTAGCCAGTTCTAATAAACTCAATGTGTGCAGTGTTGATTTTTCAGTCATTACAGTTTGTTAAAGAGAATGCTTGTTGAATACTCAGCTGAATGCCTGATATAAATCTCTGTCTATTGTATCAACGCGATTTACCTTTATTAACCCAGCTTGTAATCCCATCAGGGAAAGACTTCTGGTTGGTTTGACAAGAACTATTTTCATAAACTCATGTTGATTGACATTTAATATATTACACTCTTTTGGAAGTTGCAGTATTCCAATTGATAGCATTTCATAAGGAATTATCCAATCAAACGTTGAAAGACTATGTTTGCCCCTGTGGAAATTCTGTGGGTCATTTTGTATTAAGTTTATTTCAACTTACATTAAACCTATCTCAGACTTTTGTCATATACTATAATGTAGCCATCACTGTAAAGAGGCTGCCTTACAAAACCAAAATGGTTGCGGTAAGAGTATAAACTCTTCACTACAAATTAAACTAAGCAGATAGTCATATTTGAACCTTAGGCTTTCAGAAAATTATTCATTCACTAAATATGCTAAGTACGTTATGATAACATAGGAGAGTATAAAAAATATGTGTTAAACTCAGACTATTTAGATTTCTCAGAAGTGCATGTCCCAATGATAATGCTATAATAGTAGGTACAGCACTTTTCCATCATTATAAAATGGCTTATCTCCAAAATCTCATAAAGGTAAGAAATAAGAATCAATAATGCAGAAATGAACTGCAATGGATAGAAGTATAATATAATGAAATGTAATCACATCACCTGAAATTCATTTGGAATAATGGTAGGGGGCTCTGTGGAGTACATTTTAGACCACATGATCTAATTCAACATGAACTGGTTGGGAATTACTTTCCTAGATTGCCTATAGTCCTAAAAATAGGTCCCCTTCTCTCACCTCCTTATGGCATGAGAGTCAGTGGCAGTGCTATAGTTGGTAGAGCTCTGAGGTGGTTGTGAGGAATTGTTCTGGTTCTCCCATGCTGAGGTTCTTCTACTTTATGTGAACGGCTTAAACTTCAAGAGAGAGAAGAAAGGGAAAAAATAGGGATGTTTCTAAATCCCAGTCTTTGAATCACTCACAGGAATGCAGAAGACAGAATGAACAACACAATGTTGCATCAAGAAGTCCCGTTTTCTAGTACAACCTCTGTTATTTAGTCCTTTTTTTTCTCCTTTTCTCAGTGAATGTTTAAGTTCACACTGAAAAGCAGAACATCTTTAGCGTGAGGATGAGGATGTCCATACTCAGTGGTAAAGGCATTCTTCCAGGAGATAGGAGATAAATGATCTAATACATCACAGAAGAAGGAGCTGATGTCCTATGTCTTTACTGCGCTAACAATTAATGAAAAAAGATGTTGGATGCTGCATTCTTATTTCTCTGACTTTGCTATAAGCAAATCAATTATCAGACTTGTAGGAGACTCAGGCATAGGAATGAATTTGTGAATTATGGCAAGACTAAGGCCAGGGATAGGCAGGAGCATTTTGGGAACCTGCCTAGTACAGAAAGTTAAAACATCCAGAGAGGATTAATTTCACTGAGCTTGAGCAGACTAACACTTAGGTGTTTAGTCTAAACTGTCTAGGTTTGTTCTATAATTAACATGAAGAAATAGATTTTGTGAGAGAATAGGTGACACCAGCTATCAAATAGAGGACACACTGTGCACATACCTGTTTTGTTCTTTGGCTATGAGGGACACTAACAACCCACGCAAATTAAATGCCTCATTTTTAGGGTTAAATTGAGGCTAAATGAGCCCTACTCTATGAATCAGAGAAATATAGGAACTTCATCTTAACATGACAGTTATTGAGTATTATTACTTGAATAATACTCAAGTATTATTGAGGTAAAAAAACTTCAGTACTTGATACCTTTAGTACCCCATGCTCCTTGTGGTTCGAATACAATCTTTTAGTTAGTTCAAAGAAACACAGCATGTTGCTTATTTCTTTTGAAAAAAAATGTCAAAATCATCCTTATAAAATTCATCTTGCAAGTCCTGCAGTATACACAGTATATATATAGTATATATTACTATATATACTACTGGTTACTACTTCCTGTCACACACAGTTTCCCTGTCCTTTTCCTTCAACCCATCTTACATATTTTGACTGCACAAGCAGAATTCCAAGAAAATACTCTTTGCAGAGCTTGACTACACTTAGGTGTCTTCAGTTGTGCCAGACTACATTGGTACTTTACTAAGCTCCAATTGAGTTCTCAGTATAGCTGACCCAAACATGACCTGAAGGCATAGATAAGGTCCAAGAGCACCTGGCCAGAGGCAATCAAAATGTCTTTGCATTAAAGTAAAGATAAGTCCTTACTAACTGAATTCATTTTCTTATCTCAATAATCATTCTCATCGCATCAGAAATGTACCTGCTCTGACTGCTGGTTACTGATTCATTTCTGAGTATGAACTTGTGACAAATGACCACAAAATGATTGTATGTGGATGAGAGGTATCTGGAATTTTCACTCCACAGATCTACTGTGTGCTGCAACTGTATATGAATTTGAGGGCAGGAAAAGGTCAGCTGAAACGATCTGACAAGCATTTCTGATTTTTTGGAAACAAAATTATTTAACAAATTATTTTGGTAGAACATTCTCAAATAATATACTTTTTTTTTCATTTCAGTGACCAAATTCAGTTTTTCAATAATAGCATAGTGTGTTTAAGGCAGTCATAAAAGTAAAACCTTGATCAAAAAAAAGACTCATGTATACCTGCCACCATGTTGCTGAGATTTGCTCTGAGCTGGTAAAAAAAAAAGCTGAGATACCACAGTAGCACTTGCATTATTACTTGCAATAGTGGTAATGATGGTCTAGTGAATATAATGCGGGCTTGGACAAGACCAGAGATAAAGAGAAATAAATAAAGTAGGAGTAAGTGCTAGAAAACCTGAAAAGATTCTTCCTGCACTTTTGCGTTTCTAAGTGTAGTTGCCAAAAGACCTACAATTATACACATTAGATTCTTGCACCTGAGTTAATGGCGTAAGCAAGTGTGAGAGCCAAGCCAAAATTGTCATGTAGCATAGACTTGATTGCAAATCACACAGAGTCTGAATCATATTATTTCTAGAACATTCTTTGCAAACTGTACAGAAGCTTAGCTGACCTCCATCAACCTTTGGATATATTAGAACTAAAAACTGAAAAAAATGCAAAACTTGAAATGAAATCTACAGAAAAAGAATTTAGCTGTCTTTTCCTGATATTGAAAAAAATGGACGCAGTAAATAGGAAATGCTTCATCTTCATTCTTCTACTCCCTACTTCTCTTTTGAAGGAAAAAAAAGCCACATTTTCCTTTACACAGAAAAAAAGACGACTCATTTTTTAACTAAAACAAATATTTTTCTTAAACCAATTTTTATTTTCCCAAATATTTGACAGGAGCAGACTGTACAGTTCTGAAGAAGTTTAGTCAGCTGTGCAGATTGACTTTTGAAGTGTAAAATAAACCTTTACTTAACAGATGTCACGAATATGACTTTGTGAGATAATGACAGGTTTTGTAATAGGTTGGTAGTGGTTCTTTCTACATGGAATGAACGAAGTTTTGGTGCCAACTCTTTAAAAAAATGACAACATGATTATTAACAATTGACTGGAATCAGGAAAGGAAAAGCAACAAAACTGACTGTACCTGTTTTTTGTATGCTTGGAAAGTACAAATTGCTCACTAAATTGCAACAAAGTGCCTCTGTCTTTAACAGGTACACTCTTCCTTCATCTCACTCTTCCTTCATCCAAAAAGAAACTTTAATCTCATTCCCTAGGAAGACAGCCAGTTTTCAAGCAGCAAGAAAAGCCAATCTCCCTTCTAGGCCCACCTTCCTCTGCAGGTCCTAACTATCCCTACTCCGCACTAATTTGATGACAAATTCAAGAACCAGACTATCCTTCATCTTTTCAAAAATAATTTGCTGTCTCAACAGCTCACATGACCTATATTTTGGAGAACAACAAGAAGGATCCAATGGAAGAATCATGGCTTCTACACTCTTCTTAGGAAGCAGGGCTGTGGTCAATCGTGTGAGAAGGGCATTTACAGACACTCTGTATATTTTGCACAGAGTAAATTCTTAACTGTTCAAAACACCAACAGCAAAGGTCTGGAAAAGTTGATGCACCTGCAGCGAGTAGCGCTAACTTCCAGTGCTGGCTGAACCCACTGGTATTTGGTGTGGATTCCAGAAAACTTCCTCATCCTCCAAAAATAGCCCTGTGGACAGTCACAGTGCAGTCTGGCTGGAACCCGACTGCTCTGTCAGGCAGAGTATATCATCCTGACTTGGAAATAGAAATGCAGACTTGTTACAGGATTCAGAGAAAAGATGAAGGACACTTTTATCTCTGGTGGCCCCACACTGAACTTTATTCCTGCTCTACAGTGTTCAGGAACTGCTGTATGCAGATCTGACAGCATGGGCTTTAAGAGAGACTGGGCCTCATTAGGAGGGAATAACTAAAATGGACATGTGTACTGACTCTTCTTCTCACTTCCTGGCCTTGTGCCTGAGAGCCAGACCTGCTTCTATATATATGTTTTTGAAGTCCCTAGGGAACAGCTATCCTTTGCCAGCAAAACCACGTGCCACTCATCCCCCCCATCCTCTGTGCAGCCAGCTCCCTGCCCTGCCAGCTGGCACACCAGCACGGTGACCGTCAGCCATTCCTCATTCCCCTCAGGTTACCCACTGGCCAGTGCTCGTGACCGCTCCAGCTTTCTCATCATCCTCCTGCAGACTACCCACTCCAGTCCTTCTCTTGCCACTACAGCTCACCTTCATTTATGTCATTTCCTCACTCTATTGTTAATTGGGTTCTTCTTCTTCCTGTCTGCTCCTTACTGTTTTGCTGAAATGACATGTTTTCTATCCTTTCTTCTTCCTTCTATTGCAATTTTCTCTGCTCTTTCTCAACCTTCAAGTTCCCGTGAATCCTCTCCAGCCAGTTTTCTGGCTCTTCTCCATGCATTACTTCATCTTTCCTTCCATCCTATCAATACGGGCTTGACAGCCATCTCTACCTGATTGCTCTTGATATCTCAATCTGCTCTATCCCTGAATTTTCAGGATGGGGGTGTGAGGAGGAGAGGGATATGGTAAAATCACACAAAGCCTTTGTACCTGGGTATGGATGTCATTGCAAGCATGAGGCTTGAGAGGCCAACTTTCTCAAAGGTGTCTATTAATATCCAAGCCAAATGCTATTTGAAAGCATTCCCTCCCCTCACTCTCTGAATTGTTTTATTTAATTTCCAACAGAAGCTAATAAAGAAAAAAAATACTTTGTTCAACAGAAGAGAATAAAGGCAGCAGGCCTGCAGTATCTCTTATGGAGTTCTCCTCATCTACAATGAAAATCCATGCAAGTCCCCTGTAAATACACACCCTCCACATTTCTGCTAAATGCGGGCTATTTACACAATAGCCCATTACAACAGCCCATCTGTCAACTCCCTTTCATGGTCACAGGTGGAGGATGAAAAATTCTTTTGAATGGCACATTGAGGGTCTTGGGAGGGAAGCTTGTTTGCCACTGCGTAGCTGGGCCTCCCACAGAGCCAAGAGCCTCGGCCTTCTGGGGCTCCCAGCCACGGCTGGCCTTTAGTCAAACAGCGCCCGGAGCAAGCCAGGATTTCATGCCTTTCCAAAACGCTAATTGATTGGGGATAAACATTAACCTAGAATTTCGGTGGTGCACTCTAGTCTTAAGCATGCTGGGCAGCCGCCCAGCTTACACACCCCTTAGGCTAACCCTACTTCAAGGGTCTTTGTATGAGGCCTGGAAAGTTCACTGAGGTTCAGTTCATTTTATGGTAGAGAGGACTACAAAGGGTCTGAGTGTTTTTATTTTTTAAGAGCTGTCCTACAATTCAGAAAATGAATGTGAAAATATGGTGGAGGCGGGGGGACATGTCCTTAGCTTTTGAGATGGATTCACTGGTTCAGAAATCAGAGCAATTAAACAGTATCTCAGCCTGGACTGCAAACTGAAGCTGAGCTATTATTTAGATTACATGCACACTTACAATGACAGATAATCCTCCCCTTCCCCGAACTCTGAGAGACATCTTGCCCTTCTAGAAATGTCATCACAGGTTCTCACCAGTTCTGGCAAAGAGTGTATGCAGTTGGAATATAACTGGCCAGAATCCAACACGGAACATGTAAGTCCTGGATTTCCACTTCATCACCAGTGTGGGAACAAAGTTTCTAAGAGGCAGCTAGAAATCAAAGAAGGAATGACAGAGGTTTTTGTAATGACCCAAAACTATTTGCTGAGAACTGTGAGGTTGCTAGACTCTATATTTTTTACCTAGAAAAAATCAATTAGTTAAAAAGGAGCCAACCCACATTAACAGACAATTCAAACTAAAAAAAAAAAAAAAAACACAAAAAAGACCACACCATGCTGCAGACGGTCCTTAAAGCCAGGTTTCCCTTACCCTGGCTGTATCGAAGGCATTTACTGTATTATTTTTTCCACTACCTCTTTTTTTTTTTTCTTATTCTGTTCATCTCAACATTAATTTATAATTCTATAATACACTTCAGCATTCCTTCTTTATTTTTTTAACCTTTTTTCATAGAAATAATTCTTTCTAAGCCTTTTTTCCTAAACTCCTCTGAGTAGAACATTGAACCGGTAACATTTAAGTTAAACTTTTGAACCCAAAGTGTTTGACTTTTAGTTCAAAGCTAGGTAAAATCACCTCGAGACCAAAGGTCCTACTTATATTGAAAGAAGAAATGAAAAGATAAGGCATGGAGGAAGCGATGCAGATAAATCTCTCATTTGCTGTAGCATCACCAGCAGAAGACATGTCTACACTTTCCATGGCAATGCTGCACCTTTAGCAATTGCCCAAAACCACTCCAAGCAGAAAGCATCCCATTGCATACATGTTGGATTGGATTCTGGAGGCAGAAGAACTACATTCACCTAGCACAGCTGAATTAACTGGGCCACTCAGCTGGCTAATTAGCAGAGACAGAAATTTGTCCTTCCAGATGAGAAGCTGTCTTGGGAATATCTTTGCTACACTATACAGTGCAATTTAGATATGCCAAACCAAAGCTGTGTTCAGTACAATCCTCACTGCTGTGAATGATACTCCCACAAATGTCAGTCAGAACCATATTTCTGACTTGAAGTGCCCAATGACAGCAACTGTTAAGTGTTTGGGAGTTTGCTCCCTTCCAATTTTTATAGTCTTTTATGTATTTGACATGTATGACTGTCAAAATAGAAGTTTTCTTTGCCCTTTCAATCTTTTATTTTCCAGCTAGGCATCTTCCTTTTCCATCTGTCTTCTATCCCACTGGTAGTTAAGTTTATGCCGTGGTGCATAAATATAATGGATCATGTGGGCCAGGATGGAGGATCTCTTAGCTAACAGAATATAATGACTTGTAAGAAAAAAAACAATGCAAGTCCAAATTTTTCAAAGACCTAATTGCTCCCACCAATTGCACATTTCAAAAGCCTAATTTGCTGATGTCTCTCCAGGTAAAAAAGAAGTGTTCAAAAATACGCCTCTCTAATATCTCATGGGGCACATCACAGCATATCTTTGGGCTTTTTTTCCAAAAAAAATCTCTCTCTAAATTTACTCGAATGAATACAATGAAAAAAATATATCTCTGATATTTCCTAAGCTCTTCCCCATGACTCAGATTCTAAACATCCATAACACCCATAACGATGTTCTATGGGTGCTGTTCTTGAGTAGGCTGGTAAGTTGTGATACAACACAGAGTAATTCTTTTATTCTACATCTGCATTGTCTGCCTGTCTTATTTGTAGCTGATGGCTAAATTTCTATCTGATAGAATCACTGAAATAGCCTTGAAATGGGAACTGCCTGTAACTCATGTATTGTTGTCTACTAGCATTTGCAGATTCTAAATGATGAGCTCCAAACATTGGTCACATCTAGAGTAGCTTGTCCACTTCTGTTTATCTCCAATCCAAAAAGACATATTCAAATTGGTGCAGGCTAGGAAAATAGCTGCCAGTTTGATATGGGGAATAGATTTCATTTTAGATGAGGAGACTGGAGCAAGCTAAATGGCAGAGGATAGAGATAGACTTAAATTTTCCTCAGAGCACACTAGCCAGATCACGACAGTCCACTTCCATGCACTAGCTAGGTTGTGTCTGGTCATTTCAGAGTATGGCAAGAGTGATCTTAAAGTTCTGGATTGTCCTTCCAGCAATACCAAAAAAAAAAGAAGCTAATTTTAAAATGCTTTATGGAACTTTATGGAAAAGATTGCATGATAAAACTGTCTGTAATAAACAGGCGATAGAGAGGACTTAGTCATCCCAAGAGTTTTCTCACACTTATACCTATTTATGAGGTGTCACTTGCTACATTTGTTTCAATATGTTTTAGCTAAGAAATCAAGAACAGTACTTCAAATGGAAGAAAAACAAGAAAGAAATAACTTGAAGAAGAAATGCAGTTCTCACTACTTCCTTCTGTAATCATTAAAGATCAAAGACAAGAATACCAGCACAATGCAGGGAAAACCAGAAGAGTCACATCTGATTAGAGTAGCAAACTTTGGGAAACCCAAGAAATACAGCTTTTTTTTTTTTTTTTTCTTGAAGCTGTGCTCAGAGAACATAGGAAAAACACAGGATTATATGTGAAATGTTGTTGCAATCTAGATAAGCAATGTCACATATGAGCAGACCTCCTTTCATAGACAGATTTATTTCTTTATTCAATCAGGAGAGAGGCATAAAGTTATTTCTCAGAGCTCCCTAATTCTTTGACAGGTTTACACAGAAAATTTGAGATCTTGAGAGGTGCTGTAAAACTGTTCAAGTTCTCTTTTAGGGGGTCATGCCAATTCTGAATTGATAGAATGTACTCTGCTTTGACACTTCTATAATCATGGGGCATACTTTGTATAACTGGCACCTGTGCACAGCTAAACCATCATCTTAAAGCATCGTTCTGCTTTAAGAAATCTGCATCTTCTCCAGGTACATGCCCTTTGCCAGGCAGAGGAAGGCCTGGATCTCTGATGAGCCTCTGTCAGAGATCCACCCGGCAGGGATCTCTCTCTCTCATTTCCTCAGGCTAACATCTCAAGAATAGATTCTGACCGTTTCACTATGCAACCTAAAAACTTTGTGCTTGTTGCACATGACTTTTATAGCAAAACTGCAGAAAGAATTGGATACAGAGACATCTCTTAAACAGTCAAGAATGGAAAAATCTCTGAGGTATGCAGAAGTCATTTGGTTTTGTAATTAGTGGCCAGTACATGTTGTTCAGGAACTCTAGGCTTCTCCTCTTGTCTTTGTCACTGATTTCCTTTGTGCCCTTGGAAATCTCACTTAAACTTCTGTTTTGGATCCATGTCTCTGAAATGGAGATCAAGAAACCTGCTTACTCACTGTGTTATGATCATGTTTGCTAAGTCATTTTACGTCCTCCAATGGCAGAAATCTTCGAGCCCAAAGAGTCATTAGAGTGGGCTGAAAAATATATAAAGTAAACAGCTAGAATTCTATCACAGAGTTATTTAAGGAAAGGGTGGGTGTAAGGCCAATATAAATCATGCTCAAAAAATATACTTTGTTTCATTATTCATTTCCCACCTGGCATTCAAATTATTTACAAACTAATGTCTTTTAACACTTTTGTATGTTTTTCCTGACTCAAGATTCAGTAGTTCATAGATGAAGTTGGACGTGTTTTTCATGAATTAAGTAAGAAGATGTGGATCTGGGATATTTGAGCACCAATTAATATGCTTTTTGAGGAGGGCTTGTTTTGGCTTGCTGACTTTGCTTATGACAAATTTAAAATAGCAAGACAACTAATCTTGAACAAATAAGAAACTCCAAAAATATCAGTATGATTGTTGTATCTTTTGGAAATAGTGTTGTTTTTAACAACCTTTTTTTAAGTCAGTGACACTAAAGCATGTATCAGTAACAGTCTTAGCGAATTACATCAAGAACGAAGTGTTGATTCTGCCTGCTGTGTCTGCCCAGCTCTTTTAGTGTCACAGCTGTTCATAATCAGAACATCTATACGATTCCAACAAGATGTAGTAAATCAGGCATCATAATCAGAAAATCTTGAAAAGTCTTGCAGCAATGATCAAAGTCTTTAAATGATCTGTTATCCAGCATTTAGTCTACACTTGTGAAGGTCAAAGATTGACATTAGGTCAAATCATGAATGTTCAGACTATGTCCAAACTGGTGGGGCTCTGGAGTCAAGGTCTGAGATTGAAACCAAGGTTCAAGTCATCTCAGGATTTATATTTTGGGACAGAACTGTAAAACGTTCTAGGTAAATTACTAGGTAAATTTCATAGAGATGTAATCTGTACAAGCAACAGGATGAGGGGAAGTTAAGCCAACATATAGATATCTAAATATAACTGCAGTTTCATATGCACTCTAAGCCAGTATCAGTCAGAACTGTTGCCAACAGAAATGATCCTGCACCTTCCACCTCAGGCTGCTTTTTCCTGCCTGCGCCAGAAAACGTTTACTGGTGCAAACATTTTCTCTGAAGTCTAGTCAACCCAGATTAGGCAAAGTTAATACCAACCAATTATTTTTGTCCTCAGTTTTATTCTGGATGTTTTTGAGATCAAGTTCAGAAGAGGCTTCCCATGAATCCTTTTGCCAGCATTACAGCATAAGATGTATTGTGATGGTAATGAATGGGAGATGCAGAAGTTTCCTGGGATCTTTCATTGAAACAATTGGTGTGCATTAATGTAAAAGTAAAGTCCACGTCTGCTGGGGGGGAGGAAAAAAAAAAAGAAACGTTTTCTTGAGGATATAGTTCATATGACCACAGGACACTTTGATCTTTTCACCAGTTTCCATGTATAATTTGTGACCATGATGAAAATCAGCAATAGATTGCCAGTAATCAGATTACTTGACACCAATTTATAATTTTCAATGTGACTTGCATAAGGCATTTTCTCCTTGAAAAATAACTGGAGAAAAAAATGTATTTTTCAAGTTAGGCAATGTTTCAGTTAAACCTCACATGAGTGACTTACCAAGCAAGGCAAGGACAATTTTGCATCTCAGATGTTCTTGTATAATTTCAGCTATCCTTTACAGCACCTGATTTTTGTCTGGAAAATGGATCCTTCTGGTACAAATTCAACCTAAAGCTAAAGCACAGGGAAAGCTGAAATTCAGAACTTGGGCTTAAATCCCACTAAAAAAGGGCACAGGAGCCATTGCTAAGAAATTCATCCAACAAGTCACATTTGGTTACATCTCAGTGAAATGCCAAATGAAATGCCTGGCAGTCTCTGTGCTAGTTAGATTCAAAACAATATTCCAATCTCTGGCACACTTTGGGGCCTTACTGCTCCTTGTAAGGACAAGTCAGGGAAGAGTATGCAGACCAGGCAAGTGTCACACACTGAGAGCAAAGCCCACACATTCAGTTTTCAGACCACACACACCAGCAAACAGGCATCTCTTGCATCTCCGGAGCAATGTGCCAGACCCAGTAGTTGAGCAGAATCTATGACCTTTCTAAAAGTGCAGGCTCTATAATTCCCTGCTTGCCATGGGCCTGTGGAATGTACTGTGCTACCTTGGGTGCAGTCACCGCTTAGGGCGTCCCTGAAGCTGCTCCCACAGCTCTCTTCCCTCTTCCTTCATTTCATACAGACCTCATCTAGTTGTTGTCCATGCTGAAGCATTCTCCTCCTTTTATTAACAACACTTGTGAAATGACCTAAAAGGATACTGAAGCATTTCAGTTAGAAGTTATGAAGAGCAGAAAACCTGCAGATGAATATCTGTGTTCAGATGCAGTGTGATAACCAGTCACTTAACTTAGGCGGTTAAAATAAAACTTATATGAGAAAGATTCTCCCCTACTAGGGCAATCATTGCAAGAAATGTTTGCAGACAGGACCCTGACACAGCCCTTCTTCCTGCTCCTCTCTACCAGGTTTTCATAAATCTTTGCTCCTGACATGATAACCTGTTGCTCTGGGAATCCTGGGGGTATCACAAACAGAGCATCACGACCTCAAAGTGGGAGCAAACAGAAAGGAGGAATCAGTTCCATGAGAAACAAAACATCCGTACAGAAAATGAATAAATCATCCTTCCAGACCTTTCAAGATCAGGCTTACCCACATCCTATAAAACTGGGATCAGATTCCAAATTGCCCTGTCACAGTAACCTAATTCACAGCTCTGCAGGACAGCAAACCCACCGAGTAGTCACTTCACATTAAAAAAAAAAAAAAAAGTATAGGAGTGCAAGGCTGATAGGGTTTTAGACTAGGCTCATAGGTAAAGCAAAGCAAAAGATATATCTTTTATTGAAAATATAACATTCCTATCAGAAAGGATAAACTTTTTACCATTAAATAACCATATAATCTGAGTTCATACAAAAAAAATCCAATTAACTCAGTAATATGTGCCTATTTCATGAGGGCTTTTTTTGTTTGTTTGTATTTTTACTTTTGTCCCTGAGAATAGTCTTTGATCATGCAGTAGTGGGAACCTATGGGAAAGGTCCCCTCTAGAGATAGCTGCTTGAGGCAATATGTTTGTGCAGGGCAGTTACATCTGAGCCACTCAAGGATCTAATGGAGCACAGGCAGGAATGTGTGGTATGATGCTCTTTATGCTTGCTCCAGTAAAATGAATGAGATGTTCAAGGGCACCTTCCTTTCATGACTGACTAAGACCCTTAGAGTGACTGCAGCTTTTAGTAAAGGCTAGGGCTCCAGAACTACCATGGCTAGGAAAGGAGAGGGGCTGGGTACTCTTGCTTGGAATTTCCACACTGTGCTCCTTGAATGTTTATCCTTTATTACTAATGAAGGCAATGCAAGATCAGTAAAGGCATATGCAAATATTACTTTTTTTTTCTTGTAGGTCATCACTATAGAAACTATTACAACAAAAGCCAAAGATACGTGACGGGATCATCAGGGCATAAAAGTGAGGGTCTCAGCCTCATAGGTTCAGCACCATAAATATTAATGATGATTCACTCCTTTTGAGGGGGTACAGAATAATCATATTCTTTTTCTTAGTTTTCATAGTCATCAAATGGCATTAAAAATCCCAGTCTATCTCACTGGAGTGCTAGGAAGAAGCTTCATTTTGTGTTGTCCAGGCACCTGGAAAAGGGGTTAGTGCTGCCTTAAGTTAAGAAAATATGTGCCCAGGTACAAGGGAGAAGGAGTTGAGTCAATTGTTTTGGTAGAAGGCCACATTTAAATTGATTTAATTTGATGGGGAAATAGCCTATTTTCTCCATATCCTTTTGCCTTTGTTAGCATCAGTCTAATTCCTCTGGGTTGGTACTGAAGAGCACCACATAATCTTTGTTCGTTAAAGTTGCTTCCCAAGTTTTCCTGGGTACACAGGTGTACAGGTAATGTGGCAGTCTGTATTACATCTTGAGAAAGTACTGGAGTGGAAGGTACTTGGAAAGGCTGAAATAGTTGTTGAAAGCTATTTGCTGTCTGGTTTCTAGGAGACAGCATGACTCATTGCATCTTTCCTTGTAGTCTGCACCTCTCAACCATTTATCAACTAACACACTTGATCAAGACTGATAAAAAATCTTTTAGAAAAATTATGGAGAGCTGCACTATAGAATGGGAACATTAAAGTGTGGAAATAAAATGACTGCTGAAGATAAGATCTGCTCCACTAGTACTGAAGAATGTAGGCTCACATTCATCCCAAGGGATTTATTGGTGAAGCTCCCACTAGTGCAGGTAATAAACGCATGCATAAATCCCTTTCTATCTTGACAATTTTCCACTAAACATGCTTTGACTGGACTTCACAGTCAGCAATCATTTTATGTGTGTGTCTTTAAATTACTATTGCCATTATTTAATTCATAGCTACATAAATATACAAAAATCAAAAGAAAAAAACACTTTCATTTTAGTCAAAAATATAATTTGCATATGCAGGCCTTTATAATGACAAAAATTACAGTAATAGCAATAATAACAATAATGATCAACAACATGATTTCAGAACTGCAAAAAAAAAAAAACAGAAGTGGATTTGGTGCAGTAATCATAAATAAGTAATAGCTGGCAATTAACACATTGCATTTTCAGGCTCTGAAAGGAAAATGACACAAGTGTGATAAGGTTGTTTTCTGCAGCTCATTTAGAATAAAGGTGCAAATGGCATATATGACATTTCACAACTGGAGATACACAGAGATTAGAATGCAGGAAGGCAGGCAGAGACATCGCATATAGGTTACAAAGGAAAACTCAGCTATTACTGCAGAATGTACAGATTAGGTCTTATAAAAAGAGCATTCAATGTATTTTCTGACAGCAAGAAGATGTTGTCAAACATTTGATTCTTCAAATGTTATCTTCACTATACAAGAAAAGCATTCGAAGCCCTGACAAACCCCAGCAAGCAGAAAATGAAATAAAACAGAACAACTTCATTGCCAATTCAGAAAAATAAATAAATAAAAATGACCTCTGAAAATGGAAAATGTCTTTTTATGCAAATATTAGGCTTCCATGTTGGACTTGAACAGTTAAAGGACTTTGTTCATCTGTAGTTTAAAAAAGCACAGCTGAAGAACATGGGTGATGTTTTCCATAGTTTGTACATACCTGCTTTAGAACCTTAAATGCCACTTTTAAGTGATTTAGATACTAAGAAGAAATGTGTTCAGTACGGAGACATTAAAAGTCAAGAAAGTCAAAGAATGCCATTTCAGATCAACCAGTCCCACTCCTGAATCCAGATGGGATCCAGGAAACAAGTTTTATATAAACAAAAAATAGAGGAAGAGCTAAACCGTGGGTGAGGTTCCTGCCTGCAGCTGCACACGCTACTTGGAGCCCTGCTGCTCTCCTTGCAAACCAGCAGGCTCAACATTACGAGGTTGTTGGTCACACTGGAACGAGAGGTGGTTCCCCTCCAGTCACGGGGTTGTGTTCTGTGCTCGGAGAGGGAGCAACAAACATTGCACATGTGTCCAGCTCAAGCTCTCTGTGCGCAGACCCAGCACCTCATGACTCATGATCAAACCTGGCCTTCTTCCCCAATTTTTTCCCTCATTTGAAAGGGAAATCACAGAATCACAGAATCACTGAACGGTTGAGTTTGGAAGGGACCTCAAAAGATCATCTAGTCCAATCCCCTGCTCCAGCAGGCACACCTAGAGCATGGGGCACAGGGTGGCATCCAGGTGGGTTTTGAAGACCTCCAGAGAAGGAGACTCCACAACCTCCCTGGGCAGCCTGTTCCAGAGCACCCTCACAGGAAAGTTATTCTTCCTCATATGGAGATAGAACTTCCTGTGTTTCAATTTATACATCTTGCCCCTTTCCCTATAACTAGCCACCACTGAGAAGATCACTGAGATCACCGAGAAGGTAATGAAATGATTTATTTTGCTCAAACTGACTTTTTTTTTGTTTCTGTAGAATTTACCCACACAGGTACTCAAAAGGTACACTAAACTCATACCAAAAAAAAAAAAAGGTATTAATTTAACAATTAACTAGGCAGTCTGCCTCCTAAATGTCTGCAACACTTTACTAATACGTCTTAGGACCAACTTGGGAAATTTCCAATTTATATTATTTAAAATTACTACATGACCCATTTTGCTAGAAACAGCTTAAACCACTCCTCTGCAGATCCTTTAAAACTGTTTTTGACACAGCACAAAATAAAAAAAAAAAGGAGAAAAAAAGGCTCAAGTCGGGATGATATGTTCTCCACTAACATGTGGGAGAAGCAGGTTCTGTTCCAACCCTCTTGTTCCCCAGGCTGTCATGGGCGCCGAGTGCTGCAGAGATAGCGGCAGCAGCAGCTTCTCCAGCTGATTAACCAGAGACAGTGACAGACTTTAGCAGGAGTGCTACCCAGCACTCCAGAGCCAGAAGAATAGTTGCCTCAAAATAGAAGCAGATGGGCCTGTGCAAAACGATGGGACTTTGGAATTCAAGGGAAAAAAAAAGTGTGTGAGTGGGGAGGGAAAGGGGGAATTGTGTATCTCATTTTAAAGGGGAAATGTGCACTCTGTCTCTTACTATCTTATCAAGCAAGAAAGATAAGGAGGTCAGGCTATGCTAAACTATAATGAGCTATGGTAAACTGTGGTTCAATAATATGCTGAAACCTTTAAGAATCAGAGTAGAAGATTAATGTAAAGGTGCCATGTTACAGATCATTTATACAAGCATAATAATCCTGATAATAAATCCAAAGAGGAGCAAACATAATTCTTCTTTCAGATTTTGGATGAGTCAAATGGACTGTATGGAAAGCAGTGAAATATCCCATTTTATAATCAGTTCCCAGTGCAGAGCTGGAATTGAAATTCCTCACTGCAATTTCCTAAGTCTGAAGGCATTTGTTGGTGTAATGACTCTTTGAAGTCTGTAGGCCAGAGTCTCCAGCAGCTTTTACACCAAGTAACTCCTTTAACTCCAGTGAAATTGCTCTAGGTCTGTGCTCTGGCAACTGAAAACAGAATCATGCTCAAAGGAGCGCTTCCCATTCCTGAGCAAAAACCTAAGGGTTAGCCCCTAATTTATTGATCCCATGTTGCAACAGCAAAGCTGTAGTCTAAAAAGACGTTGAAGGGCTTTAGAATGATTTATACTGATCTGAAACTGAAGTTACTAATGCTCCTACTATATCCCAAGCGTGCTGCGATGCCCCCACATACGCTGAAAATAATGCTTAGGGAGGCCTTCCTCTCATCACTGGTTGCAGACCACTACAAGATAAGGCTAAATTAGTAAATAAAATGGGCCTGGGCCCATCCTCTGACCCTAAGTTAACTTTTTCTCATCCATATGGCTGAACTCTTCCAGCCTCCAAAACAGACTGACTGCACTTAATGTGCTTATTGAGAATGTGTCAGGCCCATGCTGAGCCCTGAACTGTGCGGGCGCTGTCTGGGAAAGTGCGAGGCTGCTGCTGACGGTGCCAGCAATTCGACCATATGGATGGTCATGCACCAACGTGCAGGGCTGTGTGATGGCCTGGCGCAGTTTAGTAGCACAAAAATAGTTTCAGCATCTAAGTCTGAGTCTGCCATCTCTTAAATGTCCTTCCTAGACAAAGTGACATCTAAAGCTGCCTATTTCTCTAAAATAAGTCTGTGGTAACTAATTCAGACCTAGAATCTAACTTTCACACGCCAAGTTAAGGGAAATATGGGCTGGCGTGCTTCGGTGATACTGGCCACATTCACGAAGGAAAAAAAAAGGAGAGTCAATTTCTTACTCTGTGTGTCTGGATTTAGCATGGAGTAAAGTTGAATTTTGGTGTCAAGAAATAAAGAGGAAAGTGAAGATACTTTCTGCCATGTGTAAAACAAAACAATGTAGAAACAAGCACTCACTGAGCTGGGTGAGATTCTGAAATCATGCACTTTTTAAGCACCTCTTTACGCAATATAAACATGGTAGACATTTTATTATTTTAAATTGCCTCCTCCAACAAAATGCTGATTTTAGACTTTGTTTTGAGCCTCCCAGCTACCATAAAACAGAGACTATTTACTCTCATCTTAGAAGATTTTAACTGGCGAGACATAGTGAACACCAGTCAATACCATTAAGGTGAACAAGACCCTTCTGCACCACCAGCAATTCTTCAGGGTATTGTCTCAGCAGAGTTCTGGGGAGAAGCTCTCAAATCTCAGAATCAAGTGGAAAATAGAGTAATAGGCATGTATGTCAGCACAGATTGATTAATCAACATTTAAGTTAGAGTTTGGGGGACACACTTATCCTAATGCAATAAGAAAAAGCCCCACTTACTACTCTTGTTATCTAATGCTTGACATGGCCTCAATACTCACTTAGGCCTGGCAGAAACCCAGAGAGAGATGCTGATATTCAAAGCTGCAGTTGCTGAATCTTTGAGCATCCCCTGATGCATCTGATTAAAGCAAATGATCGATACTAAACTTTGAGAAAAACTAGTGTGGGGATGTTACGGATGACAGCCCATGAATAAATAACTCTGATAATGGCATTTGTCTTACTATAAAGCTCATTCATAATTTAGAAAGAATAGTGCCCATTAAAGAACACCTAGAATGATCACTGCCAAAATAAAGAGTTAATTGGTTTCTATCTTCTGGGAACTCTCTCATAATAAGATAAGGTAAGTATGGAAAAGTGGCTACCAACTCTAATGAGTATAAAAGTATCTACTGTCCATACAACTTCCTCCTCTTCTAGTCTTTCTTCAGCAGTTTTTGGAGATCTGCTTGATATACAGTCTCTAATTTTGAAATAAAAGAAAAACTAAATTTAAAAAAAATCTAGTTTTTTTTTCTTTTTTTCTTAAATAAAAAGGAAGTATTTGACCTAATCACCACTGAAGCCATCAGTGATTTGGGCCCCAAAGTAAATATCATGGGACCCTTATTACAAGCACTGCTCCTTATTAAATGAATCATTGTTGCTGTACATTAAATTTAGAGGAAGAAATAACCCAGTTATGTCGGAGGAGTTATGCACTTTAATAAAATGTAGCTTGAATATTCATTCTGTACAATTATGTAAGACCTCTAAAACGCTTCCTGCCCCACTGCCACAAAACCAGTTTGCAGATGTCTGACTTTTACTCTTGAAATACTGTCTGTCTAAGGGAAGAGGAGAACACCAATAGCAGAACCTTGCTCTAACAAAATAACAAGTGGTTTGTATTTTCACATAAGGACTGTACATATGCATTGGCACGTCTGTTCCCTACACAGTCCACAGCCTGGAATGAATAACATGGACTTCAGAGATTAATGCCAGCCTCACTGGAATAACAAACACTTTTACTGTAACAGTCCTTGCAGATTAAAAGAAGACATATTCCTTCAGACATCATGTCAAAATGCAAAGTATCATCTGACTCTGCCCTCACTAGGTGATCAGTCACCTGTTTCTATTTAACAAGTTTAGAATAATGGTGATGGAGCCAGAATGTTTCAAAACCATCCTGGATTTATACTCCATGTGGAAAACTATGATGTCTCGTAGTGTTTCACATCTACCTCTACTATATTAAACACTACATAAAACAGTCCGAATTCCAGACGTTCTCTCTAGATATTCTAAGTATGCTACACGAGTATTTATGAGATCAAAAACATGCCAAGGCTTTAAGTCTATGATTCTAAATAGAAACTTTCGGTTTCACCGAAGACCAGGTTTTCAGCACACTGCTCCCCTCACCATTAAATATGCCACAGCCCTGACCTTGAATATGCCCACAAATGTCACCACTGTCACTTCTCTTGAGTTTAAACACAGAAAATAAGGAGGCTGTATAACACTGCACTCCAGAGTTCTGCTTTCAAAGAGCAAATGATTCAAAGGACTGCTATTGAAATACTGAGACTTTCTGCAGGTTAGCTCATCTGATGCTTCTGCACAGACCTTGGCAATGCTTGTTCCGCTTCTCATGCATAATGGGTCAATGGCATGAAACAGTCATTGCTAATTGGCACTTTTACTAGCAATTAAAGTAGGGAGACAAAAGGTTTGACAAACCTGTAGAAAGAAGCCAAGGAGATGTGTGAGAGGTGAGGAAAGGCAGACCAGATCCTCTCAGTCCCCCCAGCAAAGTTTACAAGATCTCAGACGTCATGGATTACCACTACTATTCCCTTGGTACTACCGTCCCACATATTACTGAGGTTTCCTCCTCTCCTTCCAGGCCATTTCAGCCTCTTTTACCTGCTTAGCTTTCTGTAGCACAGAGTGAAACTATGATACCAGGGCAGATGGATAGAGTAAAGCAGGAGCCAGGGCAGAGGACAGATGCTGCTGGTCCTGCAAGGATGAGCACAGCCTGCCTAGGCACTTGTCCAGCCCTGGCCACTGCTGGCAAACCTGAGAGGAGTCTCATGGAGCCCCACATTCCCACAGGGAGTGATTCTGGGGCAAAAGGGCTGCAGACTGGAGCAACCTTGGCTGAGAGAGCTTTACCTCTGGTTGAAGGGCTATGCCCTATGCTCAGTCTTCTGGCTGCTTCTCTTTACCCTAGGGAGGAATAGGATTTTCCTGGAATATTACGCTTGTGCATCCATGCACAGAATTACACTTTCCCCTCTGTGCCTGTCCGGAGTGAATTGGACAGAGCGGAAGCACATTAATGTTGGGATCTCATCCTGCACACGCTGTACTAGCCATGCTGGGGAAATTTTAGTCTCCGAGAATAGCAGTGTAACATACCTAATGAACACTGCTCTTTCTTATTATATCCTGTATGAGAGGGTAGAGAGAGATAATTCACTAAGGAAATCTGCATAATTAGGGTCCATCATTTCCTACAGAGAGGAAAATCGTGAACAAAGCAGACCCCTTTCCCCCTGCCTCTTAGCAATTCTTCTCAAGTGCCTGCTGGCTCCCTTGCCTCTAAAAAGGAGAAGGGGCACGAGGAAAATCCTGCCTGAATCGGAGAGCTGCCTCCCTGGTAACACTGCTGCTCCCCAGGTTTTGAAGTCAAAATACCCTCAGATTAGGAAATGTTTGCTTGATTTCTTTTTCATGGCACTTCGTTTTGATGCCGATTTATAAATCATGTCGGGATAGAAGTATCTCCACAGGGCTTTGGCCTGGCAGCACAACACTGTAGAGGTCAACAGAGGCCCAGTTTGCTTCAGGAGTCCACCCAAAGCCTCACCCTCAGTGTGTGGTTAAACTTGATGGTCTTGAAGGTCTTTTCCGACTACAATGATTCTGTGTGTGGTTTGGTGAGTAATGGAAGAAAATCAATGAGTGATGGAGGGGCTGAGGCACTGGAGGCTGGGGACCATGCAGTCCTGTGGAGATGCAACTTGGAAGGTCTGAGACCTGAGAAGAGAGAAGCAGGATAGCTGCAGGCTCAGAGCCCAGGAGCATCAGGCTCATTCCTGAATGGTGGCAGTTACAAATTCATGCTTTTGCCAACTTCTGCATTTTGCTCTGTCTCTTTCCCAGCAAGCAGGGTGGCTGCTGTTTGGTGGTGGAAGAGATTATTCCAGCCAAAAGCGGAAGAAGGAGGGAAAGAGAATGACAAATAGCTTGAAATGGGAAGGATGTTAGAAATGCACAGTCATGATATTTCACGTTGTTCCAGCAGAACAATTAGTGGCATAAAATCCTAATAGGATTTTAGGGGCTTCCAAAACAAGGCGGCCAAAAATGGGAAGTCCCAATGCTTCCAAAAATGGGAAGTCCCACTCTTATCCCTCTATTTTGCCAGACTGAAGCACTCCACCCCATTTAGAGCTAGGTACAGCATGTGTTCGCACAACTTTTCTCCCTTCTCTGTGCTGATTTGACTCACTACTCTAGTCATGTAAAAAAAGAAAAGGTGAGGAGAATGGAAAAAAAAAGCCAGAGAGATAGATTTCTGTCAGCTCAGTGAGTTCAAGGGGTCAAGGGAGACACCCAGCATATGCAAGGGAGAAAACAGAACCTCAGGTATCCCTGACACATATAAGCAGGAGAGAGAAGATGGACATTTCAATAGCAATAAACTTGTATGTTGTCTCAATTCCTCCTGGAACAGCACTGAAGTTTATAGCAGCTTTAAGGTAGATTACGCAGGTCTGGGACAACTATATGTTAGGGCATCATCAGGGGCTTTTGACTATATAATTACATAAAAACTACATAAAAATAAGTAAGCAAAGATTAGTAGGGAATGTAAAATGTGCAAATCAGACATGAAAACACCTCCGTTCAGGGTCACAAGCAGCTGAGGAACAGGGGAGCTGGCATGCCTTGCTGCAGGAGGCTTATTGGACGGCTACACCTTCAAAACTCTTGCCAAGTTTTTCTCAGTTTATTGGGTGTTCACATTTATGCCTGCTCTTCTTATTCTGCTTAATTTCTTATTCTGTGAGTTGATAGGACAAGTTCAGAGCACGGATTCTATAACTGATATTCCTTATATGCTTAAAATAGGCTTTTACCTATACTTTTTATATCAATCAGATGACAAGGGAAAAACACAAAAAATCTTCAAAGGAAAAGACTCAGAATGGTGTGCTTTATGCAGCATTTGACCAAATTAGCAAATCAAATTTTCTAAAATTTGATTTGCAACAGATGATGACAATCTCAGCTTTCTACTACCTATATACTTTTCAGTTTATTTTTCTTCCTCTCTTTTTTCTCTGATTGCCATCATACTGGATTATTTTATCTACAATGTTCACACATCTTTCTCTATCAGTGACTGCATATATTATCTAAGAAATCATTTTGCATAGCTGCACAACCAAGTTCAGCAAATAACCCAAAGTTCCATTAATTGTGAGAAAACCTGTGAGAAAAGGTTCTAATACTAACTCAGATTTGATAAGTTTTTTAAACAGTTTCAAGCAGCTGATTTTTTGAGATAAGCCTTTAAAAGTTAGAAATCAGCTCCTCTGCATTCCACTTTCTAAAAGGAGAATTATTACCCTCAGCTCCACAGTAGCTGGAAACGTTAAATCTTAAAGCTATGTCTAAAATGTGTGTTGTATCTAAAGACAATTTGAATTGTTTTTGTTTTCCTATTACTGTTATACTGTTATTGCTTTGTAGATCAATAGTAACTTCTCACGAGCAACAACATACTCCGTAAATCAGCATCCTGTTTTGGGCAACCTTACACAAACAGTTTCAGTTAGTTATTTTTGTCTTGTGATTAGTTTGCTATAAAGCATTCACCAGCTCACATCTGGAGGAAGGGTGGATTGGAACAGCAATAACAAATGGTAATCAGCTGCTTCCATGGCTGCTTGCAGAGACCACAGACCCTACTGCCTTGCCCAGAAAGCAACTGCCTGAGATTTCTTATCTCCTCTAAGTTTCACACCAAATCGAAGATCTTTACAAGCACTTCCTGTTCTCCTTGTAAAAACCCATCAGCTAAAAGCTGCTGGTAGCTTGTGGCCTTCAAAGGTGAGACTTGAATATCAGCTCTCCCCTTGTGCCACTTTTCAATACAAAGGAAACTCTGAGCTTTAATTGTCAGACAAAAGAGAGTGCCTTAACCCACACAGTTCCCCTAATTGGGGTCTGCATGTGTATACATCAATGACTTTTAATGGCAGACCATTAGCACCTTTAAACATTACACTCTCATTGGTTGAAAGTCTATGTGCAGAGAAGATTTTAGTATTAAAGGTCGCTTTAATCTAAGGAAAAGAATAATAGGATCCATTGCCTGGAAACAAAAGTCTGCAGAAATCTGTAATTAATCCTTTCACAGCGAGGACACTTGGCAACTGAAACACCTTCCCTAAGATAGGTCTCTCTTGGAAGCTACAGACCTTTAGTGTTGACAAACCAGTAAAGTGAGTGTAAATGCCAGGAAAAGAGCATAAACTCTGGAGGCATCTATATCTGGCCTCATGACTGTCAGTGACCAGACATCAGCTGAACCACCCTAACTAGCTCTCCCTAGGGACTCCACACACGTTATCTGGACTGACTCCTTCCCTGGACCTCAGCTGCTTGACCCGAATGCCATCACCTCCCTCACTCGCTGGTAGCCACAGAAGTGCTTGTGGAACTGCAGACTGAACCAAGAAAGGAAAATAATTCTGTGGAAAAAAAAAGAGAATAACAACAACAACAACTTCTCCCCTAACTAGACTTTTTCTCAGTTGGATTGAACTGGATACACTCATTGATGTTTGTGGCGTGATCCCATGAACCAGAGCACCCACACGACCTCGGAGAGACCTTTGCATTAATGACAAGGAAAAAGTGCTGCCGTGATGCAGTACTGCTGCCAAACAGGTAACTTTATGCTTCATATGATTTTTTGTAAGGTAATATACTCCAGTTTAAACCTGGAAATCATCAACTTAGTTATATGGCAAAACCAGAGTGCAAAACAAGTTTAAAAGTGAGTCAGTCTCAGTTCTCATTCTGGTCCTCCTTCCAGGAGAACCCAGAGTTTTTCAGTAGAAAGCTCTATGTCTGGTCACTGAAAAGTTCTTATTTAGCATTTTGGTCTGATGACCATTTCTGTGATGATAATTGATGAAAAAAACATTTTGTGGACAGTGACTTGGGAGTTGTTTTATCATCCATTTGATAATCTCAAACTGAAAACGGTGTGAACAAATTATACATCATCATAGCAGCAAATCTATTCTTCAGTGGATCAGAAAAACACTTCAAAAGTTGTACTCTACATTATGTTTCTACACATTCCTTTTTCTGGTTCCTCTAATGTTTTTTTTGCACCCTTGCAGGATAGGCTTTTTCATTTTGCTTTCGATTTTTTTTTTTCCACTTGACTCTGATCAGACTCAGATGAAAGGGGCACAGGGGAGTCTGAGGAACATGGTTTCTTCTCCCGCCATGAGCCTAGCCATGTCCTTTAGCATCTTCATCATGAACATCAATTAGATGTTCCTGACAAGACACAAAGAGTTAGTGCTACTTGTATTGTTCATTCTGGGGGCTACTACCATAGTCAGATGTGAAAAAATATTTCTTTCCTTATTTTCCTTTCCCCTTGTCTCCACTTAACATAGAGGCTTTTGGCCAAGCCTGAGTAAACTGTCTTAAATCTTCCAAACTTATCTGGTTTAGGCAGTCACTCAAATCCCTTCAAACTACAAAGTTTTTGGCATACATGCCAGAAACAATCCAAGCTTTATGCACTCCTTCCCATCCCAGACTTCTCTTAGCTTCTAAACTCCAAGCTGCTTTAGCTCCCTTGGCTGCTAAACTCCAAGACAGAGATTTCAGTTACCCAGAATCCAATTGTTTATCATTACAACATCCACCAGAGTTGCTGGAGGAACTACAACAACAAGAATCAGTCTTCTTGTTTACTACTGTAAGCACCACAGAGAGCAAACACAGGGAAGTACTTGAATGTATTTGTGCTCGTGATCCTTCCCCTGCCAAAGCCCAAATTAACATTTTTAGAAGCAAAAAAAAAAACATGGCTAGTCGCTGCAGATAAGCCTTTATAGTTTGACAATCCTGGGTCACCTTTGGCTGGGAGATAAGCTGGAATCGGAAACACAGGAAGTTCTCCGGCCGAGCTGTAATGTTTCTAAGAAGGCCTGGCTTGTCCTGGTTCCTGAATTAGTAGCTTCCTCTTTCTTATTCTGCAAGAGCTCTGGTGGCATCAATCTGATTAATGCAGAGCAAATCTTTGCAAAATGCCTTTTTCACACACCAACTGTGGCCATGGCTTTAGTTGTAGGAACTATCCTAATGTACAAAGAGCTGCCAGGAAGGGCCAGTTTTGGTGGTTCAGCTGATGTCTGGTCACAGTCAGTCATGTGGTCTTATATAACCTATATAATCAGTATGATGCTGTATAGACCACCCGCCTCCACTACTCTTGTTCAGGATCCATGGTGTGCTCTCCCTCCCCGTGTGAAGGTGGGAGCACTTTTCATAAAGCAGTGTGCATCCCACACTAAGAAATGTTTAAGGTAACACAGTGCCTTTCCAGGACACTAGTAGTTATGCCGTAAGAGAGTTATGGCAGGCATCAAGTCTCTCCAGAAGAAATATCTGTGGATATCACATAATGAGAATGTTTGGAAGAAGCAGAAACACTGTTGAAAAAAGCATAGTGTTTAGCAGAATGCTGTAGAGTCTCCAACATCACAAGCTTTATGTACCAAAAGACTCTAAAAGAGTTTCACTGGAGGCAATGGCAAAACTTGTGTCTCGTGGATAAGTCCTTACTTACATCATCTAAGACCATCTGGCTAGCATGGTAAAGCACAATAAGGCAGGCAGAGCGGCCCAAGAGGATGTTGTGCACTCAAAGCACAAAATCCAGTTCAAAACTTTAAGTACTCCATGATGTGTTATAAAGAAAGTCCTACTTTTAGTAAGAAAATGTGAATGCTTAACCAGAAATGTGCTCATTTTTACTTCAACATGCTGTTTTTCTCTATGTGTCTACCACTGAAACACCTCAAAGCCCACCTTGTTGTAACTAGTGCTATTTTGCATTTGATCTAATTTGTTCTCATCTCTCTTTGCTCCTGAACAAGCATTTAAATCCTCCTTTTTGTAATTGTGTCAAGTCACAGTTTTAAAGCCTTGTCCAAGTATTCACTGTCTGGTTTTATTCCAGACAGAAAGTACTTTTCTTGTGGTTAAAAATGTTTACTGTTCATCTCACCCAGCACCTACAGAAATCAATTGATGGATGGGATTTTCCACACAGTGGCCTAGTCAGTGGGAGACAGACAGACCAAATGCACTTAGATAGCTGGCAAGGAAGCTTGCATATAGCAGACACAAATTTCACAAGGAGGAAGATCAATAATTACAAATTTTGACGAAGGAGGCAGAATAATAAAAGGTGTCCACAAGCCTAGAGATATGTGCCAAGCTCTTGGTAATTTATTGGCAATTTTTTGGACAGTTAGAGACATTCATTTTTCTCATGACTGCCCATATTTTGTAATAGGAAGCAATGTGGCTTTCAGAAGGCTGATGCTGGCTTGGCTTGGTTGATGTTGCCAAGCACTGGCTAGTCTATGAGGCTTTTGCCATACAAAGCCAAAGATGTCTCCACGACTGTTAATCACTGATTTCCTCCACTTACATGAAGACATGCAGTTACTGTCAACCAGGTTACCCTTGAAATGGTAGCTATGGTAGATATCAGGTCAATTTTTCTTTTTTTTGGAAACCTGAGGTGGCTAGCTCAGCTGCAGATGTCTGCTTTGTGAATAACTGAGATTAACTGAGGTGCTTCCTTGCAGCACAATCTCTTCCAGCAAATCTACCTTTATTTTCAGCATTCTGAACAAACTAGAGAGTTTCAGCACAAGCCATCTTCATTAAGTATCTGTTCACATTCCCATCCTTGGGTAGATTGCTATCATTCTGACAGAAAAGGACTGAAATACCTGTTAAACCTATGTTTCAGAAATCTCCATTTTGGCCTTTTAGTGCTTGAAGATTTCCGATTAGCAACCTCCAACTATCCCATAACTGATGAGGAAAATGTCCCATTTTGACGTGAGAAAGAAAGGACACAATTTGTGGGAATCTTTCCTTTAACCCCAACAGATTCAAAATCACAGCCAATGCTTTCAGATGGAATACCACTGGATAACTGTCCATTTCAATGACATATCCTGGCATGGCCCATGATTGGAAAGGATCTTAGATATTTGATTTAGGCAGTAAGTATTCTTTGACTAATTTGGATATTTGAACTTGCCAGATGCAAATGGGAAAATTTCTTAAAGCACCTGCTATCTCCCGGGATATCTGTGAAAATGAGGTGCTGCCCCTCTTGAAAGTATCTTGGCAAATAAAACTCATAAACTACAGTCCCCCATTGCAAAGCATCTCCTTTCTGTTCTTTTTACATGTCTGTTTCTTTGCTGTTGTTTGTTTTTGTCTGTGAGATCCTGTAGATTCTAATTAAGTTATATCAATTGAAGGATAAAGAGGGAGAAAAGAAGAATATTTCAAACAAGCTACTTTTTCTTTTGTCTTCACAAAACTCTTCCTTGCTGTCTCTTTGTTTATATGTCTGGGCTCAGGCTCAGCTCAAACAGCTGATTCCAATAAAGAAGTACTGGCAGCTTTCAGACCCGCTTTTCCCCTTGTATCTAAGAGGGAAACAAAGAAGAGTTTGCAAACTTTTCCAAGTGGACCTGGAGGGGCTCACTTTCTAGAATTTAAACTTCTGGCAGAAAAACTCAGGCTAATTATAACATTTCAGTGTTCTCAGTTTCCCAGACCTCTTCCTGGCCTTTCCCCAGAGCAGAAGGAATGTGCAAGACTCCTGTTGCCAACAAATGGTAAACTCAGGAGTCCCTATTTCTTCCCTCTCTCCAGCTGAACCTACACCTGCCTTGGACAGATCTGTGTCTAACAGCTGTGAAGTGCATGTTGCATCCTTGTAGCTTGCAATTGCTAGGATGTAAGACCACAGCAACCTGAAAGCCTGTGTTCTGCTAAGACAATTTGTCAGTCTTCATTTGTAGCAAGCTGTGTGGCAATGCCACTGCTAGTTAAAAGGTCAGTATGACTTTCATTTAAGATTACCTGTTCCCTTTGAGGGCCTCTATGCATTTCCACTTGAAGGATATAGAATTCCACATGCAATGAACTAGAGTTCTGCCCCAAAAAGCTAAACCTCTAACTGAGGGCTTGAAAATACACACAAGGAAGACACGATTGCGTGCTCCTTATTAGGTACGACAGCTCTTTAGCATTCTCAGTGACTGCCTTGCTGTAGCAAAGAGCAGCTGGAATTCCACTGTATATTTTCAGACTAAATCTTTGCTTTGCCTACACAGGCCAATTATGAGAAAATTATTGAGCATTTTGATATCCCAAAATATTTTCCTAATAGCATAATATAAAGAATATGATCTTCAAACCTGGTCAATCAGCACATGGTGCCCATTTTGAAAGGATTACGAGGTCTCTTCCTTTATGTATATCTCCAGGAAAATGAGTGCAAAATGATTCCAGGAACAAATGAGTATCCCCCCAGGGATTTGGGCTGGGGCTGCAATGTCTTGAGGGACAATTACACAGCTGGCCTTGTTTCCTTTTCCTTATATGTGTATCCTTAGCACATCATCCAGTGCAATCCCTTGGATGTCACGATACAAACCAATGCCAAGAGAATCTGCAACTGCCTAGCTAGGGCTGTATTTTACAGTTCTTTTTATTTTTATACAGTAGAACAGTGAAAGCCACAACCTGACCCCAAAAGCTCATTCTGTAAAAGAGTCTATTGTTCAAGCAGGAACTTTACAATGCTTTTAATATTTTGGATTTTTTTCTTTTACTATTGTTTTCATTTAAATATAGTGCCTTATATCAAGACCTAGAAGTTTATTTCTGTTTTTCTATTTCCCCTCTGAAGGTTGTTTTGGGTTTGTTAATTTCCCAGAGGTTTTTCTTGTTTCTGTAGGTGTAATGGCTTGCTTATATGTTTAATGAACATTAGGGGGAAAAAAAATTAAGAAAATGAATATATAGCAAATCATATTCTAGCTACCATCTCAGAAGAGAAACATAGAAATCAAATAAAACAGTAGTAACTCCTGTGTTCTTATAGACGGTCTGAGTCTGTATATCTTTCTCAACCTTTTGGCTGTTTCCACCTTCTGACATTGGTTTGCAATTTGTGTTCTGAACTCTTAATACATTATTCAAACAATGACTGTCTCCTAATTTCCACTATCTCGTCTGATAACCTTGAGTCTCTTTTTATCTCAAAAACGAAGCAAATGAGCCTGTTTTATTTTTATATGCTGTTTGCTGAGCCTCAGCTAAGCTCCAGGTTTGAAATACTCAGACTTACTGGAACCATAGATTCGAACACAAGCAGGTTAATCTTTCCAGCACACAGAACAGAATTCCAACAACTTGCTCAAGGAATAAGTTCTTCCCAAAAAGCACTCCCCTTAGGATGATGGGCTTTGCATAGGCACCCTAAAGTCAGTCTTTCTTAAAGGCTCTCTCTCTTTAGAGAAGATGGGTTAAAGTTCTAAAGTCAAAAGCAAATGCCTTCCCATACACTAATCTTCTAGTGACAGGTTCTTGGTTCTTTTTTTTTTTATTATTAGCTCTCAGAAGATAAAGTGTGGATATCTTTGCAGATTTCTGCTGCATCAGTATAGCATTAAAAAAAAGTAGTTTCTCAAGGGAGAAATTAAGCCAGTTAGTATATCGTAAATCCAAACCAACACTCTAAACTCCACCCCAAAATCAATAAGCAATCAACATAGATCACAGGGAATCCAAAATATAATCCTCTCAACATTCCTTCAGTGAACAGCTAGAACCTTTTTTTTCTCTGCACCAACAAAATTATTTCAATAGATTTAAGAAGCAGAGTTTGCATAGATCATAATATGGATGTTTGCATCTATCAATGAAGATTGCATCCTCTTATATAAAAGATCTTCTGGATACTTTTAAGACAATCAAGGAATAACCATGAATCAAATCAGACTATTCACTGTCCAAATAAAAACAACTGGCTGATAAGCATCTTTAATCCAACAGGAAGATACATTCCTCACAATAATCTCTGTTTTGTTTGATTTTTATCTGGCTTGGGTTTTGTGACAGGATGCCAAGTTGTCTGCAGTGGAACCTCAAATAAGGTCAACGACAAAACATCTAGGTTTTATCTGAAAAATCTAGGTTTTATCTGAAACATCTAGGTTTTATTGCGTATACACACATAGGTGAGAATATTTGTATGTATGTATGTATTTGTGTGTATGCGTATATATACAGTAGGTGAGAGTATTTACAAACATAAAGCTTGTAATTGCAAACTCGTTGTGATCTTGCTATCTTTACCATAAAGGAAGGTGCTAACAAAAAGCAAAGTTGGCAAGACTGTTAGCATCAAGTGGAAGTTCCATGAACACAACTCATATCATGGCTATTTTAAGAAAAGCTGCTAGCCTGGCCTCTTGAAGAAAGTCCCACTTACACAGGACCTTGTACCGTCTGCTAGGATTTAATACCCATGAATCCCACACTTTCAGCACCCAATTCATCAATTTCTTCACTACTACATTGTGCATGATGGAGATAAAAAGGATGAGGAAACAATGTACCATTTTCTGCTCTGAAGATGCTGTGCTAGTTGCACAGAGACAGTGCTGAACTGGCTTTCTCCCAAGACACCTATGTCAGTCATGGAGTAGAGCTAGGTAGGATCATCCTCATTCATAGCTATCCATTGCTTAAAGCAACTGAAGGATTTGGTAAATCTTATTTAAAAAGAAATCTCTTCTTTGTTTCCAGTTTAGAGAGATTATTAGAGTTTTAGACACCTGTTTGCTGGATTTTGCTTGAGAGCCCTCCAGCAAGGACTCTCCCTGGTTTCTGGACTTCTCTGGATGATGACAACCAATGGGCTGAGCAAAGACAGTCATTTAAGGGATGGGTCCAAATCAACTGAGAGTTTAAATCCATCAATAGTGTCCATAGGAGAAGAAATTCTCTTCCTCAGAATTTAAACTGCAGTTTCAGATGTCTTTTAGAATAGATCACCAAGAATGACTCTTACCCAGACAGCAGTCATGACCAAACTTCTGATTATTAGCTAAAGGGGAAAAATACATCACAGTGCAAAGCCAGTCTTAGCTCAAAAGACTCAAAGAATCTTCATACTGCAGGTAACAGCATATTCATCCCATCAGCTACCAAAAAGCCCTGCACCAAAGCAGAGCAAGGAAACAAAGCTCTCCAACTCATATACTACTTCTTAAGTGGCTTGTCTTCTGCAGAAATGGAGTCCCTGCCACCTGTCAAGTCCAATCTTTCCTTTCGTAACTTAATTTTTTCCCAACATGTCACTCGTGGCAAGAGAGCTTGCCACCCAAAGGTACAGTGAGTCACCCCCTTAAAAATATTTTAGAATATTCCCACATCTTCCAGCAGTTTTAAATGGGTTTTATTTTGGTTATTTTTTTAAAAATAGTCATTATATTTTGACAGTTTCTGATTTTCAGAGAAGGTTAAAAGTTATCACAAATACCTGCAAAAGAGGAAAGCGTCTCAATTTATAACTGTGAAGAAAAAGATCTTCAGGAGAGCAGTAGAGAAGATCAAGGAATTTGGCAGTGGATGTATTCTGGAAGTAAATATAATTTTCATATTCTTTCAAGAGTGAATTAAAAAAAGACAGAGTAATAGTAAAAGAAGGAAGAAAATATTTTACAATAACTTTAGAGGTTATACCTAATTTTGTTTCAATAATCAAATACTTTTTAAAGCAAAAAAAAAGGTAATTTGTTATTTTAAAAGCTCCCCAGCTGGAAATAGCCTAATCCGTAAAGGACTGCCAGATGTATAGGACAAGAACAGCAAAAGCTCTATCTAACCAAGCAGTCTTCTCTTATCTTCCCTGGTAAGAGGAAATGAATGAGTCAGCAGATGAGAGAGGCAGAAATGGTGTGTGTCACTCCAGTAATTCTGTCATATATGAACTCAAGAAAGTGTCTTAGTTATCAGGAAAACTTTTAACATTAATAAAGAATTACATTGGAAGTCAATGGAAGGATTTCAAGTTTGAAAGTATAGTAAGTCAGAGGCTTTTCATTTCAGTCATTATTTTGGATCCTTAGTTCAGTAATAACACCTAGGTCTAAAAGTATTTTTCATCGTTTGATCAGAAGCTGCTTCACCAAGGAGTTCAGTATTTTTAATACTATTGTATAGAAGAGGTAAAAAAGAGACTACAACGAGAAGGAAACCTGGTTTGATAAGGCATTTCAAGAATTACAAGAGTCTGTCGTGCAATCTAGATTAAAAGAAAAAAACACAGCCTAAAGTTTCCATGTTTTCATTTGATTGATTAGATTGTGTTGCAATGATAAGCATGTTAACTAAGGCAGCAATGTGTTTCTTAAATGGCAGCAAACTGTCAAAGACTATAAGATTAATTTGATATTGAAAAAAATGCTAGAAAGAGAAAAAAATAGTGGAGAAACAGAAACAAATCCTATTTAAAGTGAAATTCCAGATGAAAAGTTCAGATAAATATCCTGCATATGAATAGTGTAATTAAAATATTTTTTAATTCTCTAGTCAGATTATTGAACTGCAAATCTCACAGATTTTTATTCTCTCACAAGTTTCCTATATTCATTGTTTTTGCACAGGCTGGTATCTCCTCAAATGCAAGTCTTTTAAAAAGTACTTTCTTATTTTCACTCATGGCCATACACATATATTTATACAGACAAGAATATATTATTTTTTAAGTATACAATTGAAAACTCATTCTATTTATTTAATTTTGCATTTTTAAGTCCTATATATTTTTGATAGCATGTTTGTTATAGATACCTAGAAGGAACTCAAAGAAAGGCTCTACTCTTTTCCCATTTTCCAATGGCAAACAACCTGAAATAATCTTACAAGCTGACCGACTACAATAATTGAAACACAACAGGAGGTTCTGACTGTTCCTTATTTTAACTGGAATCATGTACAGGATAAAAATAACAATATAAAAAGTGAACAGCCCAAATTTAAAAGGTAGCTTTGTTAGGTATGTGAAAATTTTAGATTTCTTTGGTAGCCTGTGAGACGCTGAAATTAGATATCTATAGTTTTCAGTTCCCTCTGGATTGATTTTGAGAACTTTGGCCTCATGTTCAGAACATCTGAATTGGATATTGAATGTAAGGGGCCCTGCCATACTGTTCACTTAGATCAGACATTCTAGACTGTCATTAAACTATTAGGCCACTGGGCCACTGAGATAAACCATGAAATTCCAGTTTGCAAAGCAGACCCATACCAGGGGAAAAAGAAAGAAAAACAGCTTTTCCAAAATAGTTTTTTTGAAGTGCATGCAGAGACTAATGTTACCTATAAAAGTACTATATTTAGATTTCGGCTTATTTCAACATTTTGCCAGAGATCTGGTAGTGATCACAATAGTTTGCATTGCAATTGTCCACAGATGTAATCTGAGCATGGGTTCCGAGTTTCACTGGTATCACACTGAGCCGTTATATTCCCTTTCCATAATGAAAATACACAGGGCCAGGGCTTCCGCTGTAACACAGGAGGAGCCACGGAACCAGGGCAGCTCTCACCAAGGGACAACGCTGCCTGTCCTTCTGCTCCTCACTTTGCTGCTGCTTCTTGACTTTCACTTTGATCCATAAAGTAAAATGTAAAAAGTGGGGGCCTGATAACAGATTATTCCCAAGTTCCTAGATGGAGAGTCCTCAATAAATGTGGCTGCAGAGCCCTTCAGGAGCTGTAATAGCAGCTCCTGAACATACTGTCACTGACGCCTAATTCTCATTCAAATGACGATATGAATGAGCCTCTTGGATGCTTTGTTAGGGGTAGAATCGCTCAGGCATGGCATTCAGCGGGGCCAGAATGAGCTTTCTCTAACCAAATGGCTTGCTATAGCAGGGTAAACAGTGACCACCTGCTATTCTTTCAGCCACATCCAAAGGAGAAGGAGCACTTTATTATTTTAACTAGCATGCAGCCTGAGTTGCATATCCCAGTGGATATTAATCAGAAAATTCAGAGCTCTCATGCTATCAGAAATGTAGCATTTTGAATTTATTTTCATAAAATATAGGGTCAAAATGAATGTTAATCTTTAATGGGATGAAAATATGTCATTTCCTTGTGGGAATTAAAAAGTAGGCATAATCTGTAACTGACTTTTAAAGCAGACAATAAGGCAGTTGACTTTACCTGGGAATAAAATATTTGGCATTTTAGAAGTGTATTTTCTATGAATTATTTGAAGCACAGAGAACTATGTCTCAGTTTTGAAATTACTTCCTGGCATTTGTCGAAGCTTTTTTTTCCCACTAAATAACTAAGTGCCTTCCATTAGTGATTTGTGTGTTTATTAAATAAGCCGTAATACATTGCAAGCATTATTGCCAAAATATCATTTTATTTTAAAGAAGTAATTTTTAGAAACCAAGTCCAGAAGCAAGATCCAGGCCTCTCGCCTTTCATGGCACTGGTCAGGTATTAACAGAAATGCCTTCTCTCAGTTACTCTTATCTTACTCTTCTGCAACCTGCAGTGGGATTTCTAGTGTGGAATTCAATCTCCTCTTTCTTACAAGATCTCCTCACTCATATCTTCTTTACAAAATGTGACATTTACATTTCTTGGATGAGTATTTGATTGGTTAATGCTTTTCCATAGTTTGAACTTCTTAAAGTGAAACAGGTGAGAAAATTTAAGAGTATCTATATTTCCTTTAAAGATAAAAAACATTAGTCCTGGCTTGCACTGGGAAATCTATAAATCTATTTTTGTCTTTAACTTTATTGTGCAACTATAATACTGGAGTGGCAGCTCTGGTTACAGTCTCTCATTTTAATTATGCCTTAGATGGAGTGATTGTTTCCAGGACATGCTAAATAGATGTCCAAAAGCTATTTATGTTTTAACATAATATGGTAATAATCCAAGATTCTGCATAAAAATATATACCTCTGCACAAAAATTGCTAAGTCCGCTTGACAAATGACCATTTTTACGGTAAAAATGAAACCACTCTTAACAAGAGGATGGTGATATTAAGCTCCACCTGCCCTTGAGCTTGCACCCCTGGCCAGGAATGCAGACCTGGGTGTAGGGATGCCTGGACACCCCCCAACTGAGCACTTTGTGCAGGACATGTTGAGCTGGGGTGTCCTCAGGCACCCTGTGCCACACCTGGGGCTGCAGGTCAGGCAGGCTCTCAGATGCTCATGGCCTTCCACCGGAGTCTGGATAAATATTGCAGAAACAGTTCAAGGATCTCGATAAGCCTAAAAGAGATGGAGAAATTTCTCAAAGGGAAGGGCAAACCTATCTCAGTTCATATTTTCGTATGCTTCATATTTTCCTAATAATATGGTATTACTAAGTAATGATAGCTATTCTGCCATTACAACTAGTTGGTGCCTGTAAACCTCAAGGACACTCTTCCAGCCTTTGGGTAGGTGATCTGAAGGAAGAAATGTGTTCCTAATAGCTTTTCTCCTTTTTTAAAAAAATTACATAAATTGGTCAACTAAAAGAGGTTATCTTTTCTCTACACATTCTGTTTTGCTTAATATTCTGCTTGCATTTCTTCACCACCATTGAATATTCGTCTGATGTTTTTGGAGAGCTATATATAATGATTCCACCTGGTACACATATGTTTATAACTCACTACCGTGTACTTGACTAAGGTACATTACTTTTTCATATATACACTTCTTTGCTCTCACTGACATCAAATTTAATTTTGAGATGTTTTCTGGTTATTCATGGCTGTGAGAACTTTCAGAACGTTTTCAGAGTCAGCTTCAGAACAGATTACGCTGAAGAAGTCTGAGCCATTTCCACCTTGGCAGTGGCTGGCAACACATTCATCCCCATTTTCAGACCTAGCCTAGCGTATGTTCCAGTATTGATCTTAAGAAGATTTTGCTAATTTATAGAGTACCCAACCTGTTTCCGTTTCTCTGTGGTAGAAACATATCATTTATTCCTAGCATTCTTTGATCAACCATTAAGCCATGAGAAAAAAATCCTCTGTTATCCCATGAGTGCTTGGTTTCGTTAAAAGAGATTTTGTCAAACGCTTTTTTAAAATCTGCATACATTATGTTCTTTGTATCAGCCCTGTTCTCATGTTCATTTACTCTTTTAGTCAAGCCTAATAAAACCATGACTTTCATCAAAAGCCTATTTGCCAATACCTCATATTCACCACAGTATTAGTAAATTTATTTGTTATTAAGTTTATTCTTTTTTATTAATTTGTGGAAATCGGGTTTACCAATTCCTATTTCCTAGGATCATGACTGGAATTTTTTCAGAGTTTGATACCACATTTTCCATCTGTTTTCCTGTGTCATTGGGACACATGTAAACAATAATTACAAGTGTCAATTGGCAGTTCAGTAACTTACCAACGCTTTTGAGAACTCTAGAGAGAATGCCACCAAGTTCTAGTCATTTATTATTCTTAGGTGTACTGGTTTATTTCCAAACTCTTTCATTGACACATCCTCTGACACATTCCCTCAGATTAATTCCTTGTAAAGAAAATGTGGTATCAAACTCTTCTTGTTGTTAACTTGCACATTAGAATTTTGAGGAGTTGAAGGAGAGGTCTTTCTTTCTCCTAGGTGGAAATTGAAAGCATATAATTTCAATAATGACCATTACATACACACCTGTTGTACTTACAAGCACTAACCATCTTAAAAAACAAGGAAGTTGACAGGAGAAGACATTAAACATTAAGCTTTGTTTAAACTTAAAGTTTAATTAGGGAAATATTTATAAAAATGAATTAACAGTAGCTGGGCCCATAATTTCACTAACTATCTGAGCTGGAACTGGAGGGCCAAGTTATTTCTAACATCATATGATTGTTAGCTTTAAGAGAGTGGTACCTTGCTCATTCCTAATTTTCCCATTCAACTATGCCTACTTAAATAATCAAGTTTTTATAGTTTTCTGTATAATTTATAGCCTAACAGTTCATATGCGATAAAACTGCAGAATTAATATAACTAACAGATATAATGGGCTCTCTGATTAATAGATCACTATATCTCTGGCAATATTTAGCAGGTGGAAAATAATATAGTGCTTGTTAATTAGTGCCAAAGAGAATATTTCCATTTCAGATTACTCTGATTTTTACTCATAACATTTTTAGGAATGAAAACTTTAAAAGTAATTTTTTAATCAGTAATTTTGTTTTGCAGGACCAAAAGATTACCTGAAAGTATCCCAAACATTTCTGGTTCCTTGTATGTTTTACCTCTTATCTTATATCATGCACAGGTCTTTCAAGAGAAGTTGTCCTCTTTCCACAAAGATTGCCTGTTTCGCCCTTGAGGTCTAATCATGTCCTTCTGTCATATTGACCTTATCTTTGACCTTGAACCACTGTGTCTACTGGTGTAATTCTAAATTCAATAAGTATTTTGAATGATGCATCTAGGGTCTTCTGGTGCTTTCCTATGATCTTCTGTTCCTCCCATTTTACTTTTAGCTGCTGCAAACAAATCATCTTGAGAGTTCTTCTTTTGTTCTATTGAGCTACCAAAGTTTGGCAGTTTTTTCTTCTACCAAATTATCTGTAGGATGCAAACTCTGCATACTACATTGGAGATGTATATTTTTTGCTCTAGATCACTTAGTGCATATTACATTGGACATTAGCAAACAGCCTAAAGATGACTCCCTTTTCAGTTGAAGCCCTTCAACACAGGGTCTGAATATCAAGGCAAGTGTTTGGGGCAGAGGGTAAGCCCCAAATGGGGGCTAATGGGGAAATGGGGGCAAATAGGGAATAGAGTCAGAAAATGATTCTTATTAGGGCAGAAGCTGGAGGTTAAAACTTCTACTTCAATTTATGCTTGTCTTTTTTTCCAAAACTAATTTATCCATTCCTAATTAATACTAAGAAATAGTAGAGAGTGACCTTAGAGTGCCACCACTTAAGATAATGCTAGTATCCCTTCAAAAAACGTCTATAAGAATTCAGTTTAGGGCAGAGGTGCTTCACGTTTTGTGACACAAAATGCAACACTTGCACCTCTGAGAGCCTGAGGGTTGCGCTTAATTTGCATAAATATTTAAATACATTTACACTCACTTGCCCTGCAAATAAACAGTAAGATCCAATGCTTGCTATTAAAGCTCAGCTGTGTAAATGAGGGTGCATTTTAAGGACAAGACAGAGAGAGGGTATGAAGCCCACAAAATCTGTGTGATGATTTATGCTGAATATTTTATTTACAAATTAATTCTGGCCTATCTGAGTATGACTCCATAAAGAACATACATTATTCCATTTCAGATCAAACCATTTATGGCTTAAAATTGACTAAAATTTGCCTGGTAGTCTGATGGAGAGGTTGATGGATTTTCAATACTATTCACCAGTGCTGTTCAAATTTCTCCTTTAAGCAACCTTCCCTTCAAGGAAAATACTATTTAATGCAAAGGCACAAAATAATGAAATTAAATGTACTAATCTTGTAGTTGTTTTTATTACAGTGTCTTTCCCTCTCTTCTTTCTCCTGTGTTCATTCTCATTCCTTTTTTTGAAACAACTCTTCCACAGTAGTTACAATTTCAGCATGAGAACATTTTGACATTACTGAGTAATCACAAGACGAAAGAGAAGAGAAAACAGCATCTCAAAAAAGCAAAACTCATAGCAGTCATTAGTGAGACTTGGCAGGATCACGCCCCTGAGAGCTGCATATAAAGGACTGTTCTGAACACAGTTTTCCTCCTCCCACAGGGGAATACCACTTTCCAGAAAGATGCCCGAGTAACAGAGTTTTAATGAGGTTAATCTGCAAACAGGTCCAAAGGAAGGTGTACTTATGGTTTGTGAGGTTTGTGACAGAAATGGAATATAGATGGAAGCTGTATTGTATCCCCATAACAGGCTGCCTTGCAGTCTGTCTTCACAAGATTTGGAAGTGGGTCACTCAGCTTGTTTCACTCAAATGGGGATGTGGCCTGCCTTCCCAGTGGAATGGTTTTTATCTTATTCATTTCCACAGATTTTATGATGAGGAAAGGCAATCAAGAAGACACCGTGCTTTCTAGCTCCATGTTCTTAATATCCCATTTGTTTTGCTTTATGTCCATTGTTTTAAGATACCCATGAATATTTACTCCCATGTAGGTAAATATATCTGTAGAGTGTCAGTACAATATATCTGAATAGTGCTGCCAAGATGCTCATAACAGTGCTGTTTTATCTGTCTCAGATAGCCTGTGAATTTAGTCATGGCCTTTATTGTCTTCAGTTGATAAATGTCCTCTTCCATAAATATTGTTTTCATTACATCAAGAACCCAAGGCTTAACCCATAACATTGACATTGTCAGCCATAGGAGAGCTATTTCACTCCTAGCCAGCAACAAAGTTAGTAGTTTTGTTGGGGGGACTAATTAAATTTTTGTTGCAACTAAGGTATTGTGATCTGGAGATAATTGCTGGAGCCAGTCAGTTTTATCTAATGTTGTTTAAAGACAGACAAGGGCATTTAGAGCTTGAAAATGGCATTAATTTTGTTTTGTGTAGGTAGAAGTCTGGAGTAAACTGTATTCTGCTCTTCTACCAGAGTAAATTTAGAGTAATTCCTCTGGAGCTGTTAAAGTGACCCAGATCTGCACAAGCCTCGTAAAGACAAATTCAGACCTTGTATTTTTTAAAATTTTCATTCCTAATTTCTCATTTCCAATCCCATGCTATAAATTTGAAAAAAATAAGTGAGCATCTGTTTTCTCTAATATTAGCTGACAGCATCTGTAACAAGTATGTGTGTCTCTATGAACAGTTCTACACAGCAAAGATGGTCATATGAGCATTGGAACCTGAATTGCCACAATACTCTAAACTATTTAAAATATTCTACCATTTGAATATTGACAAAGATTTTGCAAAGGTTATAACTCCTCAAGATTTTTATGTCAGTTCTTTTTGTGTAGCTCTATTTTGGCAGATACAGGAACCTTACAAACTCATATTTACCCTTTCTTTACAGTTGGGGATTTTGTTCAAGTGGAATTTGAGGACAGAGCACACAATTGGGTTGGAAACAAGGTTTCTTGAGGTCCAGCAATCAAATCAGATAAGAGCAGTGCAGTCTGGAAATCGTGGCTATGTCCTTAGCACAAGCAGAGGTCAAGAGAGCGGCACATGAAGAGCAAGAATGGCCCATTCAGAAAGCACCACACCTCTAGCAGATATGCAGGCGAGCGGTGGGAACATATGGACGTAAATCATGTAAGTCGAATGCTGCCAGGACTTACTGGGCTGTACAATTCATTCTGAGAAATCCTGGAGAGCCCTAAAACTGCCAGCACTTATCTGCAGCCCCTTGCCAAGGAGGTGGAGCACTGGACTCTCACAGGGAAATGATCACCCATTTCTTTCCGATTTGAAGCTTAGGCATTTCCCACCAGGGACGCAAGTACTTAAGTGTGAACTCTCAGAGACTGAAGCACAGGATAGGGGAATTCCAGTTCTGCACCTTCCTCAGCTAAGAGGATTCAGACTGCTTTTTCTTAGCTCCCAGAACAGTGTCCAACTATAAGGCTAGAAACAGGCCTCCCTACACAACAGCCCTGCTGTAGCCCTCACCTGTGCATGAGCAGCAGCCACTGCAGTCAGGCTGATTTCAGCACAGTTTGACAAGGTGCCTACGTTTTAAGGTGCAAATTTACAAACAGCTTCTCAGGATTTTGTTGCTTCCTGGGGACTGAGCCAGTTCCACAGACTCCTGGATATCACGAGATGAAGTGGGAATCCAGTTCCCTGCACCAGCTGATGTGGCTGCTTGTGTGCATGAGCCAGTCTTGTGTGGCTGCACAACTTGTTCTGTTCTAGAGAGTGAGATGGGCTCTGGTACTAAATATGCATCAGGGATACACAGGTCAGAGCTCATGGCAACTTCACAGGAGTCCTGAGAGCATGAAGAGAAGCTGTCAAGCTGATACAGCCTTGCATATTATAATATGTTTCTGCTAGTCTCCAGCCACCTCTCTTCCTAAAGGTGCTGGTCATTGGGGTTTCAATTTGTCCCCATCCTATCCCATCCCCAGTCTTAGGATTCTCTATTTATGCAGTCAGTTTAGTAAAACTCTGTACGGTAGTACCCCTGCACCATGGACTTTCACCATTCCTTCATGCCTGTAATAGTTAAACCAGGGTCAATAACATTTTAATGACTTGCAGTAAATGTGGTAAGTACTTAAACAATAGACTTCTCAAGTTCCAGAGAAACTGTTTTATTCTACTAAGTCAATTATCAGTGGTTTCAAAAGTCTCTAAATAAATAGTTGTCTGACAGAGCATAATGGCTTCTTCTGATACTCCATGCCAACTCATACACTGCTGCAGAATAATTTGTCTTATTCTTCTTTTGTTTAGAATCATGTTGAAAACAATCATGTTGAAGGGAAACAGAAGAAAAAATGTATTTATAAGAATAATGGAATAAGAAAACAAAGGCAATTCTGGGAAAAACAAATTTCCTATTATAAATATTGCTGGCATCTTTTAGCAGTGCATGTTGCTGTATGAACTGATTTAGCAAAACTCACAGTTCTCTGGCAATCATGCTAGCATGCCACAATTGTGCTGGCTGAAATAACTTGCCCGCCTGTTCCCACAAGACTGAATGTCACTGTCAGCCCTTCCTCAGCTGATGCTGAGCCTTGGGGAAACTTCCAGGTTGCCTATGCCGTAAGGAAAAAACTCCCTCGGATCTCTTTTGTGTCAAAAGTGTCAAGATTACATGCAATGCTGCCAAAAAAACACAGGGTACTTGCAGTTGTATTAATAGGCGCCCTTTGGGGATGCTATGTCCTCCCACATTCCATAACTGCTTCAGGGAATGAGCAAAGCTGAGCACTCATAAAAGGCAGATTCTATGTCAGATGGACAAGTGTCTGTGGTGGCTGGCTGTGTAAGGTTAGCAACTAGGTTGTCCAATCAAAGAGAGACAGCACTACTGCATGGTTGGTCATGACTCTCGAAAACAGAGAGCATACACAGTAAGAAAAATGATCACTTGCCAGACATGCCTTGGATAACGCCTGTAAAGCTACATGGTCCCCTCAGATGTGGGGCACTATGGACAGACAGAAACTCTGAGATAGCAGAGACCTGAGTTGTCAGCAGCTTCAGGGATCAGGGCCTTG
>JAUBOD010000819.1:5824006-5836822 GCA_032353885.1 Nothura maculosa | reverse complement strand
GCCAGGCCTCTGACACCCTCACAGTGAGGAAGCTCTTTCTCACCTGGAGACGGGACTTCCTGTGTTCCACCTTATACCCATTTCCTCTTGTCCTGTCACTGGCCACCAAAGAGGAGAGCAATCATCTCTCTCACACATTCTTTACTTCTTCCTTTTTTATTAATAGTGCTTATATGGCTCTCCATCCTTTCCCAGGACTTCTTTCCATTCAAGATTCACTTTGTTTGCATGGCCCTTTCTTCCGTTACACCCCCAGCCATCCTCCAGTCCTTCATTCTGGTCCCATGTTTTAAGACCATGTACCCTCTCCTCCTCCTTGCATCACCACTCACCTCTCAAGCTCATCTGTCCCTTCTCGTGCTGTTCTGCATATACTCACTGACAGCTGCAGAAAAGCTTAAATGTCCACTCACTTACTTGCCTAGGGGCAGAATTTATTAGATGCTGAACCTCAGAAGGGTTGATTCTCTCAAGATAATTCAAGACTCAGGGGCAGATTCTCAAGAAATGGGCTTTATGGGCCAGACTACACAAGAGCACTGTTCAGGCGGGCAGTGTGGGAGGAAGAAGAGGAACCGTCTTTAACTTCCTGCAGCTGAGTGCTTGCAGTGTAACGCAGACTGATTGCATGCTCTCAATTCCCAGTCCTGCTAGCCCTGTAGCAGAGGATGTACAGGTTTTTGTATGCAAAACAACTTTTTGCACTTCTTGTGACTTAGATGTTAACATCAAAGTATGTTATCTGAAGTCTGCTTATCTGTATGAGTATATCTCTTCTTTGCAAATACACCAGGCAAGACAAAAATACAACCCAAAACTAGTGTTCAAATTTAGACTAATATTACCACAAGCGCTATTTCCATTAGTCCTAATACAGGAATGCACAGGTCATAAATTGTCTTCTCAGGCTTTGACAATTCTAAATTTAGTGCCATTGTTAATTAAGCAAGAGAAATTTAGGCAATGCAACAGATTTGGGCAGTACAGAAAGGAAGGGAAGAGCTAGACCATCAGTCCAGGGACTTCAGGCACTGGTAATTTAGTGCATAAACTGTCACAAGAACCTGAGTATTTTAGTGCTTCTCATAGTACTTATTAAGTCTGTAGTAGGACAGCAGATCATTTGAAATCATTTGGATTCTGCATTAGTAACAAGTAGTCTTGATTCAACCCTCCCCCGGCCTTTTTTGTGTTGACAGAAAGAGTTCATTTGTTACTCTGACATACATGCTAATTACTATACCCATATGTACATACTGCACATTTTATTGACTACTGTATGAGAGTGATTTTGGCAAGGTTAATAAATGTCAAAAATCTTTCATAAACATTTGCTTCTCCTTCCTTTCAGGAGTCTGTTTAATAAACCCAAAATCAGTGTAAGGTCACAATGTGTTTGGCTTTAAAACTGATGTTAAAGTAAGTAATTACACAGGGTCCACTGTATTCCTTATTTAGTTGTATATAACATAGAACTGAAGGGATGATTAATAATCATGCTCCATGCTGAAAGAATGTAATTTATAATAGTTTATGTAAATACAGCAGCAGTATTAGTTGTTCATTTACCATTGCCATGTTAGCACATATGGGAATTGTAGCATTTTTAGAAAGTAACAAAGCCAAGATCCTCACAGGAATTGTGTGCTTAAATACCTTTGAGGATGTGGGTCCAACGTACCAAAATAGCTTAGGATTATTGAATGTTTAGTTAAAATTGGACAGAATACTGGCATGTGTAACAATGTTTGCTAGAAGAGTCATTTATATTGAGCTATGCTGGCAGTGGAGGAAGACGGGAGAGAATTAAAAGTATTTACAAGTTCACTGAACTAAAAAAAAAATCAAAATAAATAAAAATTAATCATCATCATAGTATAAATTACATTTAAAAATGGGAAGCAACTCAGAATCTCATAGAAGATATTCTTTTAATTAATTAATTAATTTCAAAATTGGAATACAAATTGTGATTATAGTTGTGATTTTTTTTCCTTTTTTTTTAATCAGAGTGGTCTGTGAGAGGCCTGGGGGAAAAAAATGATTTCTATCTTGCCTTACCCATGACCTCTGTGGCAAGCTCATGACAGTAGTGAGTTTGTCCTTACCTGCAGCATTTGATTCACAAGGAAATCCTAGGAAGTGTTCCCATCTCGTGTTTCTGTTAATAAGCAGGCTGTGAATGTGGAATACACCAGATAATCCTCTCTCATCTTAGGTCTGGGTGGTCGTTCTATGCCCGTCATTCTCTGTCAGTAAGGACTATGTGTAAGGTAGTTATTGCCTTTTCCAAGTGCACTGGAACACTTCATATTTGCCTCACAATGGGTGTACTCGTGAAGTCAAAAGTTGGAAAATCAAAAGTGTCCTATATTTTTCACTCTGGAATACACATAGTAAATCCCTCAGGAAGATGATTAGGCCCTAGATTATAAGACATTTTTAATTCAGGATACTCTTTACTGCTATTTATAGGAGTTCCTGCTCCTATAACAAAAATGGTAGGTTTAAATCTATTTTTATTTGAGACTGTACTTAAACTTTTAAACACGGTACACTAAAAAACGGTGCACTAAATAGTGCTTTGTTGAATGAAAAGCCCTTGGCAACTAATTGACCAGATAATTAATGGTAAGTCTCATATTCCATACTGCAGAGGCTGGATTGCACACCGCCAAGGCTGGGGGGAGTTCTGCCATTGACTTCAGCGAGGGTGCAAATCGAGGCTGTTTTGTTCCTCATTTGCTTTGGTTAGTAAGATTTGTGCTGCAGGCCCTTTTCACCAAAATGCTGGCAGGCTTCTTACAGCATTGCTGGAAACTGGAGCCTACACAAATTACTAAGGCCTTTTGTATTTTAATGTCTTTTTTCGTAATGATATTCAGTCCTTCGGGGCAACTGCCTAAGAGAGACATTTGTCAACTTCACTTTGTTTTAGGACAGACAGACCAGAGCCAAAACTATAGACCTGAATAACTTGAAACTTCAGAGGAGCTTGGACCCTGATTTGAGCCCTGCAACTTGAGGCCCTTGCTAATTAGTGGGCCTGAATTTCAGCCTCTCCTGGGATGCTCCATCTTAACCACAAAGTAATAATTTTTGTCCCTCTGCACAAGGGGCTCAGCAGTCACTGCCCACATCCTCCATGCGGTAACTCAGCAGTAAGAACATAAAACCAGCTGGACCGTGTTAAGGAAAAGGGCTCCCTTGCACAGTTTCCTGTCCCCGACAGTGCCCAACAGCCATTGCCTATGGAAAGGCACAAAAACGGGGAAGCGTGTGGTGATTGATACTCATCCAGCCAACCCCCCTGCTCTCGGCACGCACCGGAGGGGAGTGTGTGCCCTGGCAGGGGGAAAGGTCTCTGTTTGCACCATGCTCCTTTCCAAACTGCCTATCGCCGCTCCTGAGGGAAAGAGCTGGAAGGAAAAGCCCTTGAAAACCCAATGCTGATGTATATGCATGCAAGGGAGCTGAGAAGGATAGAGCTGAAAGAAGGGTCACGAGGAAGAATGCACAGGGGAGGAGGAACAACTGCAAACAACTTGTGATTGGGAGGATTTGAATCTTGGGCTCTCAAATATCCAGAATAGCCTTTTTCTTTTTTTTTTTTTCAGCAGTGTCCAGCTAGTAACTGGCTGGAGTTAAATTAATACGATATTCTTACTTAGGCAAAGCCATAACCTATAAATGCAATTCTGTATTTTTAGCAGAAATCACAGTGCACACAAACGAAAAAGTAAAGATAGTAAAGGCATGAAATGCTGCTTGCAAAATGCATGTGCAAATCTAATTAACGTATAGATGGCACTTATCCGTATCCCCCATGTGATTGGCTGAGAATCTCTGTGGTATTGTAGAATGCAAATGCTTTGAAAAGAAATTGCCCAAGGGACTGAATGTCTTTCCTGTACATTGTTTTTAAAAGGAAGAGTTTCTCGCGCTGTGTTTATTTGCTGCTAAGATACTGTTACGCTAGCACCATCATAGCCTGTCTGCAGTATCCCATAAATTAGATTGTTGCAGGGAGTATTAAGAATGCACATACACTGCCTGACTAGAACAATTTTATCTAAATAATGCTTCGTGACCTTTTTTGCTACAAGGTCCTGTCTAGAAAAGCATAGATTTACCAGGCATCCTGGCTGCATTGAAAGATTGTAATTACCGTTCTATTTTATCAGTATTAGTATAGAGAGTTCCTGCCCTGACATCTCCTCTCGAAACACAAATGAAAAGTTGGGAAGCTGTATGACTCAAGTAATGAAGTACATTAAATCCAGCTACCTGTTTCAAATCCAACAATTGTGGAAATGATGGAAGAGCCACCCCCATCAGATGACTTTCCAACAGGCTCAGGGAGATGGTTTTGTGGCCTTGGTCCAATTCTTAATGGACAAGGGTCCACATTACAAAAAGCAACACACAACTGGCAGTAATTGATACTCCTTGGCACTCAGCAGAGAAGCAAAGTATTGAATGAGCATGAAGAATGGACTAACCTTTCACCTTCCCCTTATTCCAGGTCAGGGATGAGACATCTGATAGAGCTGCATAGGAAGCTTCGGCGGCTGCTGTCTGTGCTGTCCTGCTCCCTGTGTGAACAAAAGGCTTCTTTCTTAACCAACATCAGGCTGACACTTTTCATGAACTCTAAATTTATGTGACAAATCTGGAGGCTTTGGAAGTTAGTGTTTCACCTCAGGATTCTGATAAAAATAAAAGCTACTGCTATACATAAAGCCGTGTCTTTCTGATTGCCAGCTGCATTAAGAACTATTACACTAATTCCCTGTTATACATATGCATATGTAATATGTATGTACATGCATAACAGGACTAAATGTATTAGTTATTCATGTATGTGTATATATAATAGGAGAAGTAATGCCTTTAGCTAAGATTGGCTTATGCTTCTTTATAAGAACTTACTTTCAATTGCTTAAAGAGTTTGCCAAAATGTAGCTGTTACAGCTTAAATATTCCATGGTAGGTGTCTGTCTGTAGCTGAATTGTTTTTGGAAAGTTTTTACTAAAATGGCTCTGATAATTCCAAGTACACATTTAGCAAAAAGTATATCCATTTAGTCATGTTAAAAACTCTTATAACCATTATGTTCAGAGGCTCTAACATTTCGGAGCTTTAGAGCTGAAGTTCAAAACTCCATAAGGAAATTGCTTTGATGTCAAGACTTATCTTCTGTCACTCCTGTGGAAATCTGATTCAGCTGTAACCTTCTAAAAAACTAAATTCTCACATGCTCATATTCTGTTAAAATGTAAATTCGCTGAATGCAGTAAGCATGCTACTTTGTAAAGCTACTACAGCGTGTTGGACAGAGCACATATTTGCATTTGTTATATACACTCATGTGCTCACACACGTATAACACATACACACACACACACACACATATAAATAGCTGGTCCAAGCTCCCTCACAAACCCATGCACACACAGAGTAAAAATCATGCCCAATAGCTCTATAGAATTCTATCATGAATATTTATAATTCAGCCCTTCTCAGGGACGATGTAAATAATCTTAGATGCAGCAATGAGTACAGAAAGCGCTCACATTGTGGATCAGTGTGCTTAAGTCTAATGTGAAGACTTCCCTTCACCTCACAGGGTACCCATAAGAACACAAATGCCTGGTCATTTAACCTTAAACAAGACATGTTAAAGGCAGATGGAGGCTGTATGGAGGAATCCACGTGATTCCTGCAGCCTATGGCTTCTAATTGAACTTTGCTGAACCCTCAGGGTGGAATGGGTGTTGATCACAAAGTACTTTAAACCGCAGCTTAAGTAACAGTGTAGTAAAAAGGATGAGCAGTAAACATATATTAGGATCATTAACTTTTGAAGGATTCAAAAGTGAAAAAGTGTATAAATTGACTTGTCCTTTCAAGACCAGAAGAGGGAGGTGGAAATTCCCTTATAAGCTCTGAAAATGATAACTTGAAACCAAAATATCTCAATTGGCTCTCACCCTCTGATCATGATATAAACACACAGAAAGAAATGTAATAATTTTGTTACTGATAAGAAATGAGATGAGCACCTGTAATCAAATTTGTATTTTAATGTATACTCATGTACTCATGCAAAGGACATATTTAGGTGATGCAGACTACCCGAAACACAGTATTTCCACACTTTTAATTGTGTGGAATTGTCCTTGTCTTTGCAACCCTAATACTCTCAATACATTTTTTGTATGACTGAGGTCTGTATTCAATCTTCTGTGCCCCAAAGAACAGTCATTGTGAGAGACTATATACAAAAAACAATTGCCTTCTTCCTTTTCTGTGCCATATTTTGAACTTCTCTTGTTATATAAGCTAACCCTTAGGTCATAAGCACTTTCACACTTTTCCAGCCAAATGAATATGATGAAAGGGCACCTGTAGGCATATACAGAGGCCAAGAACATGCTGTACATCCATTATTTATTTAGCTTTTTTAGATTTTGTTTCTCGAGAAAAAAAAAAACACAAGTAGAAACACACAAAAAAATGCTGTGCAGTTGCATGAAGAAAAAGTATAGAAAAGAATAAACTTTCTTATCTTGGCAAGATAAAATAAAACTGTTTTCCTCTCCGCACTCTGTGCACAATAAGTCCTACAGGAATTAAGTAAGTGAGCACATTCTCATTACGATACTTATAATTTATATTGCATTACGAAAGTAGAAACAATCATTCAAATGGGGTGCAGTGGTTTGGAGAGAAACTGCCATTCTGCCAAATAGAAAAAGAGAGTGAAGGGGTGGGGGCAAGGGAAGGAATAAATCCTGCCAAAATGAACTCATGCTAAGGTGAAGCCAAAACGTCCAGAGGTACAGATTTAATGCTCTTATGAATGTCTGAAAATGTGTGTAAACAAACTGCCCAAATAAGATTTCAGACTGAAAGTTCAAGCCTTCTTACCCAGAAATACAGAAAGAAAGAGATTAGGTACTGTTTGATGAAAAGGATTCTGATCTGGTTTTCTTGAAAGAGCTTTTGCAAGTCACACCTCTTCAAAAGAAATATAGTAGACGTTTTTCAGACCTCTTCAGTAACTGAGAATCAATCCTTAGAAATTCCACAACATTCGAGTTAGAGTATCATAAAATTTGCTTTTATTTAGTTCTGGTTGTTCCTCATTTGTGCTTTTTTGGTTTGATGTCTAAAATAGCCATTTTAAAAAATGAAATCATTCAGATAATTCTTTATTGGCCCCTGACTTTAATGAAAAATTCACAGGAGAAAAAAGTTCTTATCTTAAACATAGCTGCTGACTTCCGATATCTCATTTTTCTCTCACAATAATCCCAGTGTTCAAAGTAGGTATTGTATTTATCATCTTTGTATGGAGCTGAATTTCACTTCACTTTTCTTTATGGTCTTATCACATCATTTACAAACACTTTATCTCTGTAACTGAAAATAAATGAAATCCTAGGCTTTTGATGAAATGCTATGATGAAATGAATGGTCCAAAAATCTATATTTAGATGACTGACTCCTGTTTGTAGAAGACATGATAAATGTTTCGTGCATTTAAATTGAAGGATGATGGATTTAATGATCATACCCTAACGGGGAGGGGAGGATGTTATTTTGGAATAATTAAGTGTTCTGTCATTTGCAAGTCTAAATAGTCCATTGTTAAAGTGTATTTTTGTCTGTCAACAAACCATTCCATTTTGTGAAGGATATTTATCCTTAAAACAATTGATGTAATGAAAATGCACCACCAGTATGCACTGCTAAAAACATATTTTGTGAGACCTTGATTTGGATCCATATTTCAGGACTACATAATTGATGTACATTTCTGTCTTTCAAAAGAAGTAGGACAAGACCAGAGGTAACTTTCTCATTTGAAATATAATGTGAGAATTGTGGAGGCTACTTTTTCCTTTGTTTTACTTGTCTTCTCAATGACTGTAATATCTTGGGTGTAGTTTATCCAGGGGTAGGAAGTGCTTCCTGGTTACCTACTGCTGCTCCAGAATGGTGTCAGTATCTGAAGATCTTGACTTCTGTCTGCTCACTTCTTAGATCTGTCTTGGGCACCTCAGATGATACGTCAAATGGAAGTAGACATCTAAGTTCAGATCATTGAATCTTGCCAAGAAGAGTGTTTAAATAGAAAGTATAGTGCCTGCATTATTTTTTAATATTCACATCAACAGCAGAGATCCAGACAATTAAGTGGTCCAATTTCTCTCATACTGCACACACAGTTCTTAGGGCTCTATGTAGAGAGCAGGATACATGAATTCCATTCTTATCTACACATAACAGCAAGGGAAATAACAAGGAATACAAGTTGTTGGAGAGCACTGTGAGAATCATTTTTATCAAAAAATAGAGTTTAAGTGTTAGAGCTTAAGTCTTAAGTCATAAGACTTGTGAGACCTAATAGTCAAGTAGAAATATCAGCATGTGCAAGTGTGGAAGAACTGATATACCTGATCTCATCTGTGATTGCCCTGGTCTGCAGAAGATGAGTATTGAAAGCATTCCCATAGGTGTAAGGCTAGGATAAAGGTTTCAGACCTTGGCAAAACTGTCTATACATTGTGGCACATCTAATTATAAAAATACTTTAGAGATTCTTTTAGTGCCTTTCCCCATGAGAAAATCTTCTGCTTGGGTACTTTCTGAGACATTTTATTAATCCTGAGTGAAGACAGTAAAGAATGCCCAGAACAGACTCTTGAAAAATGGGAACAGGGAGGTGAGGGTAAAGCATGTCTACTACCAAAAATACAGAATAGTAGAATATTGGAGTGAGTTTCTTTGTTTCTAAGAAATTGATCCTTTTCATTGCAATTAGATTTTTTTAAGTGTTTATATTCATTGACTTTTTCATAAACCAAAATATTTTAAGCTCTGATATTAATCTTGAAGTCTTGATGTAATATATGGATAGAATTTATCAGGCCTATATTACGGTTTGTTTCTTAAAGAGCACTTTGCTGTGAAATTGTTTTGATTTTTCCACAAATGCATGAAATATTAGGAATAACTTTATTACATTTTAATGATGAAACAAACACTCTGGAACTTTGACACTGATATCAGTCTATAATTTCTTTATCATATAATAGTCCATTTATCTTTTTTGTCATAATTTATATTCTCCATAAATAAATGCTGTATTTATGGGAATAATCCATTCACTTCTATATTCCATAGACTAATTACCCAACACAAATAAATTTTATTCTTTTTGGAGCAGACCTCCTGGGAGCCAGGATTTCAATTACATAAAGACAAGATAGTTTCACAGAAATTGCAAATGCTCAGGAAGGCATCACCCTGAATTCAGAGCCATTATCCTGAAATTAAGACTAATATGGAAGGCTGCTCTCTTTGCCAACAGGCACAGTCCTTAGTGCCAGTAGTGTAGGATTAAGTGTAGGACTAGGCAGTCCCTGATCTGCCCCATCAACCCACTCAGTCTCTGCTGAGGAGCTTCTCTGGACACATGGTACCTAAATAGAAGCTGACAGCTGCATGAGACCTCCTCAATGCCCCCAAGCATCCTTGGGAATACGAGTTTTTTGTCAGTCTACCAGCCAAAAACTGTATTTTAATGGAATTTAGAAAAAAATAAAAGAAAAAGAATTTCCTCTTTCTCAGGAATAAAGTAGTGATGTATTCCTAAATTTTTATTCATTGCTGATGATACAGGACCAACTACAGCTTGATTAAACTGAAAAAGAAGTTGCAGAGCAGTCCTGATCATTTCAGCGTATCCAAGTGTGATCCTGCAAACATCTAAGTGTACAAATAACCCTTCAGTTCCATTAGTCACGGAAATTAAAGGACTGAAAAGCTAAAGTGTTTACAGAGTCAGACTTTGCTAGCAGCTTCTTCTATCCAATGCACAAAATGTAGATCTGGGCAAATGATTCAGTATTATGTATATTTTTCCATTTGTAAAACAATGACCAGGTAAACAAACTCATTAAAATATTTTCATGATATATCGTGATTACTTTGAATATATAAAGTCAAGGTTTTGGTTAAATATGGTTCAAGTTTGGTGTTTATTAGAGAATCTTTAGCTAATGCAATGCAATTGATGTTAAAGAAGGTGTTTTTTTCTAGTTTTTGTGTGCTTTTTCCCCCCCAACTGTGCTGTTTGTGTATTCCTTTTAAATGAAGATTAAAAAAAAAAAAGGATTTGTAGAGGATGTTTTTAATTGATTCCAAAGGGAATATCTAGCATGGAATCTGCTGACTAGTTCTATGGGGCTCTAGACTCCAATCATTCAGCATCTATATTTTTAATGACAAGATGCTACAGTGCTTAAAAATTCAAATTTCAGTAGGCACAGATAAATAATGTCTACTCTTGCCTAATGTCTTGTCAATAGCCACAAAAACTTCAGTTAATGCAAGAACCTCTGTGAGTCTTTACTTGTCTTTTACTTTATTTCTTGGTTATTCTGACATTAACCTTCTTCAGTTTTCACATGGATCCTTCTTTGTTCAAAATTGTACAGGTAATATTTTGGTCTGCCTCATGATAGTTGTTCTTTTGGTGTGAAGAATTTTGAAGATTGTTCAGAATTAACAATGATCAGGCCTTGTATTTGTAGTGTGATTTAAGGCTAGCTTCAGGCAATGGGAAGCTAGACTCTTGGGAGAGTGTACACAGTGTATTGATTCACTGTGTAACAATTGGGCAACATATTTAAAAACATAATTTTAAACCAAATACAACAATGGTGACATACATCACCTAGCTGTGGCATGATTTAGTGAAGACTTCGTGTTATGTTCTGTAGATTAATCTGCACAACACATATGTATTTTATTGCAGCCTGAGTATATAAGCACGAATGTACTCTATCAGATATAAAGAGTAGTCTTTCAGTTCTCTTCAGTAATGACAGGCACTTTGAAGAAGCATTTCTTCTTGTTTCAGCTACTGCACTCCGAAGAGCTGTGGACTAATTGCAGAAAGCCTTGAGGAGATCAGCAAGAACAATCAAGGCGCAAAGCATATGATCTGTCAAGACAGATTGGCAGAGAAGGCAATGTATGACCTAAACCAGAGAAAACTGAGGTGCAAAACACTGACATGCTTCAGGGGAAAGTGAAAAAGAGGCTAGGGTTAGAGGCAAGGAAACTAACATTCTAGTGATAAACAGAATAGAGAAATGGAACAGTTTTCTTGGGGGCAATATGTCAGTGTTACTGGTTTTCTTTAGGAAGAAAGAATGACAAGTATAGTTAATGAGGTGTATGGGCAGGGATGGGCAAGATGGCATTTTGTGTGCCCTTCCAAGGCTAGAATTCAACAAGTGTATGACTAATAGACGTTACGTAGATGTAAAGTGCTTTTGTTTCATTATATTTTCATTATTCATCATCAGGTAGATAGAACTACTCCAGATATAGGCGTAATATACACATGGAATATGTAAAAAAATCCCTAGATACAGGTCAGTTGTGCTGCACATCTATCACAGCAAAGATGTGACTAGTGAGTCCTCCCAAAAGCATGACAACATTTGTCTGTACTTGGGCAAGTAAGGCAAAATATTCAGCTACTTACACATCAGGAAGGACAGATGGAAATGTTCTCTGCACATGTCATCACAAGCAGAAGAGAAGTGACCTGAAGCAGTAGACCTGTTCCAAGTGCCCAGCTGTGAGGTCCTGGTGAACTAATATTTCACTTTCTATTTAACTCATTAGCTGCAAGATATTTCCAAGCTCTCAAATATTAGCCAGGGACAGATCACATAGAGTATGCCTGTAAAGGATGAGCAGATGGGCACATCTGCTTATTTGTCAGGAAAATGTGTGGATTTCTCAAGCTGGCAAATATTTCTTGGTGCAGTACAAGAAATGTACAAAATACTTTAGATAGCAACTGAAAAGCATTCCCTAAAAATAGCCCAATAATTGAAATCATATGATGCTCACAACAAAATGTCTTTGATAGTTCTAGCTCAGTTAAAGGAAGACTGTTCAGCTGAAATTAGCTTTGTTACCTGTGCTAACTATTCCTCTATTTTTTTAACCTTTTCAGTGGAACAAGTTACGTGAGAACATACTATCTGTGTGAAATGAGCTAAGCAGAAACAGCGCTTGCAGACATGTATTTCACCTATCTACGAGTTTTCTGTTTGTTCCTTCTCTCTATTTCTGATGCATTTCTTTTAGCAGGTAATTGGGCACCTGTCTTGACTTGAGTGTTACTACAGAAGTCAACTCTTACTGACTCAGGCCTAGTAAGGTGATCCCAGCCATAGCTTTCTGAATCATAAGATGAATTTAGTTGCAATCTAAGACTTCAACTAAAAAAATATATGTATGTATTTCTATCCATCCTATTTCAAAAAGAGGGCTGTTTGTCCTCACACTTTCTACAAGGTCGGCTGATGACCGTAGTATTAGTAGTGTCAGACACTAGCATCAGTCCTTGGAATCAAAGCACATATCTTGTTCTATATCCATCAGAAGAGGCAATCTTCATCTTTTTTTTCCTGAAGAGACTCCTGAGCTAGGTCTGGCCAATCTGGTGTACCACAGCTCTGATTTCTGTTGGAAATACTAGCTGTAGTCTTAAAGGCTGTATAATTACATTGTTGTTGCTGCATGCCCAGGCTAATAAGCTCTGCCTTGTTTTTGCGTTATCAGCTCAGGTTCAGCACAGCTCCAACTGTGGCATCCAAAGCAGGACCTGGCAGTCACTCAGCAGCCTCCATACTATGCGTCAGTGCACAGTGGCACCACACTAAGGTCTCCTTGCTCCATCAAGCCCCTCTTCCCTGTGGGGATGGAAAGAAATGCTG
>JAUBOD010000819.1:5801935-5813643 GCA_032353885.1 Nothura maculosa | reverse complement strand
AACAAACATGCAGAGAACATGAAGTTGGATCACAACCAGTTTTTAGGAACTCACATCAGACTCAATCTCCTTCAAGATTCCATGTACCAAAAATGGATATGACATCCAAAGTTTTTTTTATTTAATTATCATTCTCAGAAAGAGAAGAGGAAAACAAGGATAAATACAAAACGAAATTTAGCATGTACCCACAGGCCAGACACATTAAATGTTGGCATATGTAACAGGGCCAGGATAGTCTTTCCACTGATTTTTCTCCCCTCCATTGCCGTCGAACTCAAGAACAACCTGAATTTCTGAGTGATATTATTCTTTTATAAGGTTTCCTCTGTTCCTACAAATATTTCTTTGTACATATCCACTTTTGATGTCCTGTAAAACTACAACAGTAATGCCAACAGGCACTCTGGAAATAGATATCCTCCATCAAAGCTTCCTCAGGAGGACAACCAACACAATCAGGCTTTCAATGGATGCAATAATGACACTCTTTTCAAAAATGATGACAATTACTTTCCTACCAAGCAGAAAGGTGATAAAAATCAGTATCATGAATTAGAAGGTCTGGATTTGATTTCTGCCTGGAGATATTCAGACTCCCAAACACTGAATGTTTGGGTGGCACAGTCTCCCCAGCACTTTGTGACTGTGCCTGGGAAATATCATAAAAAGTAGGGGTGCATTTTCATTATGCAAGTTAACATAACAATTTGTTTTACATCACTTTGGTCAGCAAAATAAAACATATGATTCACTCCCTGGGCACACTAGAGAATGTTGCTGGTGATCCTCACAAGAGATGATCAAGTGACAAAAAAAAATCTATCAGTGACTATATTTGAAAAATTTCCAAGGATTGTGATTCTGCAGTATCAATGCTCCGTCCTTTTCCCATTTTTCCTCAGGCATTCAGATAAATGTGGAGAGTATGGTATTATTCATACAGATAACAGTATCCCTGCACAACCAAGGGGCTTCAGGCATGAACAGAAGTACTTATTGTTTCTTTTTCACTGCCCCCTGTTCATCAGCTCAAGTTCACGTCAGATGGCTGACTCATGCATCTATTTAGCACATTCCCAATGCTCAGCTGAGTGCAACAGAGTCTACTGTGGTGCTGAGGCCTGCAGAATGATGCGTGCTGAAGGAGAGGGATAGGGTGGCTTGCTCTCCAAGGCCAGCTTCCATGCTAGCGACTAGCTAAGCTGCCATGGAGGAAGTCATTGCTTCACAACATGGGAAGCTGGCCCAACTACTCCAGAGAGTGGACCTATCTTCTGTAGATCCTCAATGCATAGGATAGCCCAATATCTCCACGTTGACACCTCTCCCCAGATTTCATGTTGTTACCTGATCCAAGTAGATATAACAACTTTGAAGCAGGTCACAGAAGGGACGGGGTAATATTTTTGCCTAAGAACTTGCTGCTTCACAGATACTTGGAAGATGGTTTAACTTTGACAAAGTAGGAGCAAAGCCCTGACCAGGTCTCTTAGACCTAACTGCCCGCCAGATGTGCGTTGGCAACCTGCTTGGTTTCTGGCCACTGCACCTGCCCGGCTTCCCACTCACCTGGCAGAGAGAGCAGCTGCTTGCATAGGGCCTAGAGGAGCAGGGCCAAGTACTAAGCATCCTTTCCTTCCATCAGTAGAAAAGAATATGAGTGCTGGGGTTGTTTTTTGCTTTTTTTTCTGAATTAGGATCTCCCCAGATTCTGGCTGGAGATTCATCAGAATCAAGGGTGGGTGAAAAACGCAAGTGGAGACCCCTAAAATGAGACTGAATGGAGCACAAAAACAGTATGTGTGATATAGAGCTTTTGTGTTGCTCTGTTTACCTCATGAGAGAAAGCGTAGAGATCAGTGGGCCCCTCACTACAAGAAAGACATGAAGGTGCTGGAGCATGTCCAAGAAGGACAACAAAACTAGTGAAGGGGCTGGAGCACAGACCATATAAGGAGCATCTGAGGGATCTGGGGTTATTTAGTCTGGAGAAAAGGAGGCTCAGGAGAGAACTTATCACTCTCTATAACTACCTGAAAAGAAGCTGTAGTGAGGCAGGGTTCTATCTTTTCTTGAAAATAACCAGAGTTATGTAGTTGCACCAGGAGGGTTCAAGTTAGATATTAGGAAAAAAATCTACATGACAGAGTAGTCAAGTACTGGAACATGCTGCCCAGCTGCCCAGAGAAGTTGTGGAGCCACCATCCCCAAGAAATGCATAGATGAGGCACTTAAGGGAATGGCTTGGAAGGCATGGCGGCAATGTGTTTATGGTTGGACTTGATGATTTTGAAGGTCTTTCCCAACCGTAATGATTGGAATGATCATTGGTGTGGGAAAGCATCTTGGCATGATCAGTCTCCTAAAGAATGCACCAGAGTACATCTCAGAAAGCACCTCTGCACTCAAAGAAGAGGAGCAATCAAAGTATCCAAATATCTAATTATTCTCTAAAAAGGGATTAAAAGTTTAAGGAGAGAGTCCAGTTTTATACTTAAATATGTGTGGACAAATGCTGAGAAATACATTATGAAATTCTTCAGTGAAGAGAGAGGGAGAGGCTAAAGGATATCGTGGGTCATCCCAGTAGTGACTCCTAGAAGATGCTGCCAAGGCTCTGGACAGACACCTGCTGCAGAGCGTTTCTGCTTTGGCAATAGCCTCTTCCACAGTAAAATGGGTTTTCATTGGAAACCATTTCTTTAAACAATATCTTTTGAGAAAAAAAGAAAAAAAGGAAAAAGAAAACAGTTTTAAACCATTTGCTTCCTTCTATTTTAACATTTTCTTTGTTCTCTTTCAGATCATGCCCTAAGTCACCACAAAGGCAGTGCTCTAATATATTGCCCACTGACTAAATGATTGCTGCTCCTTTTAGTCATTTTGATTTTAACTTAATCTGATATTAAAATCTAAATGAAGGATGATTTCAATTTCTTCTTGGAGACTGGAAAGAACAGCAATGTGGGACTGTACCAGCTTTAGAGCTTTATTTGGAAGGCTACAAGGACACACTTTATTTCCTTATGGATCTCAAAGGCCTGGACTAATTAGTGCTTATTAGAAAACAAATTAGAAATGCATTTTATTTCTCCATATGGTGAAAGCGGGAGCTACAGTAAAGGGACAGGATTTTGGAAGAATTGGCCTAGTGATTTACAATGCATAATTTATTAGACTAATTTTGCCTTTTCTTTTAGGCTTATGAAATGTCTGTGTACAGGTAATAACTTCCTTGAAGTGTATCAATTTTTCAAACAGCTTGTTGAATGATTTTTGCTTTGTAGTTTATCTGTGAACAATTCATTGCATCTATATGATCACTGAAATTCAAAATTGCAACACCATAAGATAGATGTGCAGGTCATCTGATACATTTATTTTTTATTTGACAAGATAGGTACTTCTGAGATCTTCTTTATGTGAGTGGATCTGATTTGACATTTGAAAATTTTTTGCAAGCATAAATTCTCCAAAATTAATTTAAAGCTTGTTGATTTTCAGGAAAATTTCTATTGAAGAAAAAAAAGGCACTACCATAATTAAGCAGAATTCTTAGGGGCTCAGACTTTATTCTCATTGTATTATGAACATTTCGGTCATTATGCACCTTATTTAAGTTGAAGGTGACCCTAACAGGTAAGTCAATACAGTTAAAGCCAATTAATTTTAAAAAGTTAATGAATACCCAGAGAAATATTTTTTTTTTCTTTTCTGGTTATTGTTCAACTGTTTTACAATACAAAAAAAGAAAAAGATGCGAACCTGGTAGCTACTGTCAGAGAAAACTTATGGCAGTTCTGCATAACTGATAGGCTGTTTCTATGTTTGTAACTAGAGCAGATTTAAGTATTTTGAGCCTGAGATAGAGAATACTCTGTTCATTACAACCCGAGTGTATTAGAAATGGGAAAATTGATCATTCCTATTGAAATGTCTCTGATTCTGCCTAGCACCAGGGTTGCTCCAGCACGAACACCTGAAGAACCAGCATAGATGGCTGCATTTGGTGACTTCTACCATTATGAGTCTCCAGCTCAGGGTGACAGTCTTCCACTTCCCCCTTCTTCTTAGGCCTGAGGCTCTCAAAAACTTTGCCCTTCCCAAGTAGGGCATAGTGGCCACCAAGCTAAAACTCCACTTTTCAGCCCACTTCTTGCCCTCTAACATGGAACTGGTAAAGGCACTAGAGGGTATTTTTTCCACCATCCCAAAGTTCAGATCATTGTTTTTCTAAATAGGGCACTGTTCAAAGAGCAGTTCTTTGAATATATAAAACTTCACCATTTCTAGTAAACACAACCACAACCAGTAAAAGTCATATTGTGTGGAAGTCAATACTGCACATGTGCTATATGTATTTCAGTGTGCCTACAAAACAAGGTGCCCTGGGGAACCAAGGGAAGAAATCATGGATTTGTTCATCCCAAATAATGTCTCCCTTTGCTCTGCTCTGGACAATTTAAAATTGTGAAATTATGAACAGAAAAATCGAGAATAGAATCAGTTATGTATATGTGCATGCTAACTGTGCAATTGGATGAACAATTAATTCCAGCTATTCCTTTCATAGCACCTACACCTACTTCAAAACTTCGTTGTGAAGATATAGACCCCCTGCACATGTAGCATTAGTGAGATGTCTAAACTGCTTTACAAATAGCCATGTAACCTTCAGACTACCGATGCTCCCAGAGAAATTTTCCTGTATGCCAAAAAGAAACTCAAAAACAATCTAATAAGCCTGACAATTCAGGGGGAGGGAAGGAATAGATTTTATCCTTGGATTAAATGCCTTTTGTTCTCTATTTGTAGATTCTAGTCAGATAGAATTAATTTTATTCCAGTGAGAGGAAAAGGCTAGGAAATCTATTATCTTCCTTAAAATGTTTTTTGGCCAGAAAATGCTTCTAATTTATATGATGCATTATTCCATTGATGTTATAAGACTATATACTTAATTATACAAATTGCAAGTATGCATAGATCATACACAGTTTTTTCAAACTATGAAAGACTTCTTGACTTCTTGCTTTTCTCTGTTGATTTCCTTTACTGACAGGAAAGATCTCACCTTTCAACTCGCTCTTTTAACAGCACTTTGCTGATCTATAGGTAGTATATAAACTCTTTTCTCTCTTTGAAAATGTTTTCTTCAGTATGTTTCACATTCACGCTGTATTTCAATGTGCCACTTTAATCCTTTTTATCTTTCTGCTAAGTTAAAATGTTGGTCATTACTTGTTCATTCTGGTCACATTTCACTGTTCTTCACGGAAATCTCAATAGAGAAAGAATGCTTTAGGCAAAATGAACTCTGAGCTTTTGTGTCATCAAAATCCTAAAGTAAGGATATAGAATACAGCCTGCACAGCTTAACCTACAATCATAACACATTCATATGAAAAAACATTGCATAGGTTCAAAATGATTTTTTTTTCATAAAAAAAAGGAAAAAAAATTCTCAGTTATTTCTTACAACTATGGTATTTAAGAAATCTAATTATTTATATATATATACATATAAAAGCCCACACATATTTGGAAATACTTAGATCAAACCAAAGAAAGGCAATGTGGTGGAGATAACAATAAAAAGTTCCCACCCCCTCCTATACAAACTATTCTGCTTTATATTATCCATAAACTATTAAATGATTTGGCTTTCTACAATTAGAAAGCTATGACATTGTCTTCATGTGCCACATTTGAATACGTACAGGTCATGATGACACCATAAAAGTTAATGTGCATACTCATTTTTAAATACCATTACTACTCCAAGGAAGTAGTGCCTATCGTAAAATTGTGTTTAAATTAAAAAGCGATATTAACACGAGTTAAAGTGTCCTTTTCTCTTTCTTTCTATTAATATTTCATCCTTCAGGGATCATCAGAAAACTACCTTGTTTTGGAAAAAATATAGTCACTTCTGACATAGGTATTTTTGCTCATTCTTTTCACATATAACTCCATGTCATTATTGTATTAAATCACCTTTTCTGTATGAGGATTTTGTCTTTTCTGCTTCACCTTCTGCATTAGCTAGCAAAGCAGCTGCTCCCTTCTGGTCCAGTCCAATTTCTCACAGCTTAATTCTCAAATTACTACCTTAAAATTCCTAAAACGCAGCTTCACCATGGATTAGACAATTTTGCCACTCTTAAAAGCACTACTTATTAATGTTAATCATACTAGACTGCTAGGTTTTCTTAACTAGTATAAGAGCTTAAGTTTATAATCTGAGCCTTTTTTCCCCTCACACAAATTTCCAGAAAATTACTAGGATTAAAATATCATAAAGATTGCTTTTGGACTCACGCAAGCCTGTAGCCCAGATAGCTTAGATGAGCATCTTTTATCCCACTCAAAGGATATATGTGCAGACTGACATAAAGCATGATCTGTAATACATGTGTGACCACTCCACCAGGGCATTTGCACATCTGCATGCTGTGCCTGATAACTAAATAAATAAAATAGAAGAACTGGGTTATAAGCAACTAGTTCTTCCATTTTTCTTCACCTGAGATCTAGGTCTCCACTCTCTAGGCAACCCCAAAAGCTGGTGAAAGCTGCATCCCCATTTGGAGTAGGAGAAGACACTCTGTGGTGTGAGCCAAGCAAGCCTATTTTAGTGCATGGAATTACCTGGAGGAAGGGGATCAGTCAAATGAACTCTCCATCCCCAATGCTCTCCATGTTCCTGCCTGCATCCACACAGCTGTGTCTGGAAGAGATAATTAAGAGACCTCTTCTCCGGTAACATGTCAACCAATTTAAATAGGAGCAATTTTGAAGTTTGAGGAAAGACTTCAATTTGCAACAGAGATTTGAGGAGCAACTTCAAATGCATTATAGGAAATATTTCTGATTCCTCATGAGAATTAAAGATAGCATTTTCCCCAAACTATATAACAGTTGGTCTCCTTAAAAAAGTATGTTTCAGTTCTTGCAATTTTGCTCATATCACTTTGTTCCAAAATCTCCTTTCTAAGAATCTTCAGCAAGGAAGACAAGGCTAGATGAATCACTCTGAAACCTTCTGCCCTTCATCCCATTTTCAGCTTAATTTGAGTAATGAGAATAGCACAAAGGGTACTAAAGGCTTACTGCTTGTTGATTTTGCCATAGAAATGGTCAAAAAATGGGATGTCTGTTTTAATTTCCCAGATTAGCCAGCAGCCTTTGATACTCATGGTCCAGAGTAGCGATAAGCAGCATAGCTTTTATGCTATCACTCACTTGAGTGATTTTGTTCTTTCCTCTCCAAATGTCAACTATGGTTCCCACTGAACTCCACTGCAAAACTGCTTTAGGCTTCAACTAGAACAGGTTTGGGCCCCAGGAGATCAAAGAAAGTGATTTTGATCAATTGTTCCTATGCCCAAAGAACACTTTCACACAGGTTCTGCCAGGCTCTATTTTAGCGCCCCTCCTCTATGTGATGCTGAGGGAGATAATAACACAATTTGGGCTGTTGTGCTATCAAGATGCAGATGACACACAGCTCTATGCCTCATTTTCATCAAACCCAGATGGTGCAGCATCTTTGCTTTGCCTGTGCCTGGCAGAGATTAATACTTAGATAAGGGCAAGCCGACAGAAGCTTAATTTGGACAAGATGGAGGAGGTGTTATTGTGGTAAGGGAAAATAGGGTCGATCTTGATTCTTTTCCATTTTCCCTTTTTTTTGGAGGGGATGGCAGGGCGCTTGAGGGGGAAAATGGCTGACCTGGAGTTAGTTTGGATTCCTATCGCCATTTGAAACTGCAGGTAGCTTTGAGGGTCCAAGACACCATTTCGTATCCGCTTTGGTTAGACATTTATCACACTTCTTCTTGGCTTCGGACATTGCCACCTCCAGTCCATGCCTTTGTAAATTCTAGACTTAATTATTGTGATGTGCTCTATGTGGGGCTACAGATGAGGACCAACTGGAAACAATAGTGCATGTTGAAACCAGCTGCTTGCTTGCTTGGCAACGGGAACCACTGAGCGCGTATTAGAGAGCTTCTCTGGCAAAAACTCTGCCTCTCTCCCCACTGAAGGGATGGTTCCCTCTCTATTGAATTTGGCTTCTGTGGTGAATTAAAGTGTTAAATGACCTGGGTCCTATATTCTTGAGAAAGCATCTCCTGCCAAATGAACTCTCAAAGCAATTTCTGACAATACAATGTTAGAGCTCTAGAATTAAACAAATAGGAGGCGATAGCAATGCTTTTAAAACAAACAGCTCTCAGCTTCAAAATTGGCATCCCCAACTACTCCAACAGAGCCCAAATGTGCTAAGCTTGGCACAGTAAATGACCCTTCACTTTTCCCTAGCCTTGGATTATAACCATACTTATCATAAAGGACTGGTTTGGGAATCTCACAGTAATTGCCTCTGCATTCATGAGCTTTTTAACATCATCATTAATATTGCACTAGAGTTATGGGCTCTCCATGAAATTTTGCTGAGCTGACGCTAAAACCAGATCTGAACAACCTTGAACTTTGGATTCTTGTTTTACAAATTCCATCTGTGACCCTTTGCTCTTCAGAATGCATGGTTCAAATAAGCAATCACAGAATTCAACAGTTTTCTGACCTATCTCTTGGGTCAGCAAAAATGGCTTGGAAAACTCAAGAGATTAGCCTTATTTATGTCATTTCAGCACTTTCTTTTCTAGTTGTGGCTAAAACCAGGAACTACAAGAATAAATTCTTAAGAATTAACAAAACTTTCTCTAAATCCAAAGGAGTTTTTGTTTGGTCCTAAGATGGGAAAAGCCTGTCACTTCTTATTGCAGCCAGATCATCTGTTATGGGAGAAAATGTAAGTACAATACCACAGTCAGAAGTTGTACCACTACATATTTAATACTGAATACAGAGATGTCTTTTCTGAGGCAAGTTTTGTCTCTGTATCCAAATTTTTATCTGTATCCATATCAGATATTCTCCATTAATAGTGAAACCACCAAAACTGAGAACTAAGTTACATCTTCATGAGACTAACAGTGGCATAATTTGTTTCTATAGCCCAAGAATTGAATTCCTTCCTTTACTGCCCCATCTGACCAATTCAGACCTTGGTATTTGAATATGATATTTCCATCTCCAGTATCCTGAGTAAATGGGTTTTAAGCGCAACTTAAAATTCTTAGAAGTGAAAATATTTTGTTACCTCCTACATAGACTACAGATACTAATAATTTAAATTCATAAAAATATGCAGGTGCTTGTATGAAAAAGGAGACATTTTGATTCCTTGGTCTCTACTTTGCTTAATTGGATTTTCCTGAGCATTTTAAATCGCCTGAAACTTTTGATCTACTGAACATCCGTCGTCACTTCCAAGAGCTTTCACAACACTACAGACCTGAATATTTCTCTGACAGACATATTTTGAATCTAGTAACAGTTCCTTACTAAGATATTTTCATCAAAAATGTAAAACCTTATAAAAAATTCAAATGTTTTGGTTCAGTTGAGGCCCTCAGCTAGAATAATGTCATCTCATGTCTATATTGTGTGGTGTTGTTTTCAGTTGGGGGCTTTTAATGCTAGAGTGATAGTGATTTCAAAGGTTCTAGCTCCTTTTTAGTAGGTAACTACATTATTCTTGATTTTGATCTGTCACCACCTTGACACATTATGATATTCCAGGTTTCTTGTTTTGAGTAAATGTAATTTTTTTTCTCATTGCAGCTTGATAAAACAGAAACCCTTTTTGAACAATAAAGCATAAGTAATGTATTTCTATTTTTATGTTTTCTTGGATATGATTGCAATTTATGAGAAAAAAACACTATAATTATGAATGCAAATGATTTCACAGTTACTGCAACAGATTTTGTTTATATATGTTAAACTATGCTGAGAAAGAGCCGGCTTTGATCTGGGAAACTCATTAATGTCTTTGCAAAATAGCAGTCAGAACGCGGTCTGTAGCAGCGATAGTGACCATGGTTGGTCAGGATGTGACTCAAACAACCCCACCTTTGAAACTGAGACACCTTCTTTCATCAGTACCAAGAGGTGGATCATAGGGAAGCTATTAAGGCACTTTACATGAAATTGTTTTTAAAAGTATGCTTCTACTAACATTGTAAGCTATTAAAGCAACAGAACAATGATTCTCATCAAGGAAAGGCAGAAGTTGCTGTGAAGACTGATTGAATATATACGTATGTGTGTATACATATGCTAAATTAACGAACAATACACATGCTAAATTAACGAACCAGCATGAGCATTTGGTCCTTACATTCTGCATTGCATTCTCCTTGGCAGTGTTTTGGACACTTCCCATTATATCTCTTCAAGGCAAAATGTGGATTCATCTTGGGGCTAGCTTCCACCAAGGACTGCTCCCAAGAGGCCGTATGGATGAGGCCGTACCATGTTTAGCTTTCTCCATCCATCACTATCCTCTGTCATTATTCCTCAAAGACTGCATACCCTGACATGAACCCCAATTATTCAGTGTACATTCCAGAGCTTGTGTACAGATTCCTTTTGTATCACACACTAAAATCCCACTCCTGAGGCTAGTTTGCTTGCTAGACATCTGGTCTAAGTGGTCCAGCCCTGATGGCAAGTATTGCTAATGCCACCTTAGCAAACACCTGAGGAGCACAGTGGAATTTGCCTGGTCCTCTCAGAGACAACAGCCCTTTCAATATACAGAAAAAATAAGCCCACAATAGATAGACCAGCCTGATATCTTCTAGTATGCCCTGGCTTCACTGCGTGATTAAGAGGTGTATCCCTGGTCTCTCAGTGCTTGATCATTATTGGTGACTTGTCCCATGGTACCACTTATAGGAAGGTGGGAGACACAGACAAAGCATCACATACTTTGTAACACCAGACAGGATATGTGGAAGAAGGGAAGGTACCAGCAGAAGGAGCACTGGTTCCCTATCTGAGGGACAGTTTCTCTTGGCAACTTCGGGGAGCAGATCAGCAGCTAGGAAGAGCATCCTTATGGCAGCCGTTGTGTTGCAGAGCAGGTCTCTGCCCCAGAGACCTAAGGCACAAACTGCGGCAAATACAGTACGGTGTGTACATGCCCCAGCCAACATCTACATCCACGTGCATCATCCTCCTGACGTTTTCCTCCCTGGCAAGGCAGAGGACATGGTGCTACTCCCTAACTGGACCCACATGCCAGCCACACCAATGCCCTGTTCCCGCCAACTGAATAGAGTAAGTTCAGCTGGCAGAGCTGGAGATTGAGTTGAATTTTTCCCTCAAGAAGAGACAGCTGCAGCAAGCCGCACACACACACACTCTTGCACTGAGCACAGGCCAAATCCACAGCCTTGAAAGCAGTGCAAAATATCCCAACACTATCCCAAATGCTATGTCCAAGGGCAACTCCTGTTTTCATCTTCCCGGTTTTCTAAATGTTTATCCACTCTCTAGTGTTTATCCCATTCACAGGTGGCTCACGCTGGCTTGGAAGGACTTAGGTTTGTGTCACACGAGGTTGGGAAGATCTGTGGATGATCAGCATAGTAGGGCAAGACAGGTCAGACAAGCTCAGGACCAAGAACAGGAAGATAGGAGTTGTGACAGGAGAAGCAGCTTCTCCTCTGCCTTCAAGATTTCCCCAGGATTTCACACTCTTACTGAATCACAGCACTCCCATCCAGATGGTCATGAACTATGCAGCAGACATGCATGTGTAGCCCTCTTGCAGGAAATGCTGG
>JAUBOD010000819.1:5785654-5801477 GCA_032353885.1 Nothura maculosa | reverse complement strand
TTTGCATCCATATAGTTATGGTCTCTCATTCACAAACACTGAACAGGACAGTTCTATCCCCACTTCCCCTGGGAATCATTCCTGCTCCATGCTGAGCCTTACTTGGGCATTGTCTGCAGCAGCACTGGCTACTACTGGCCAAAAAATTGCAGAAATCCTGTTGGAAAATATCAGGAGCTGTGCTCAGTTCCATGCCACACCCTGATTAATTTAACAGCATAAACACAGCCTGCTCAGTACACTGAAATATGAAATGCTTTTGAACTGCTTCAAGTAGGCATTGAAATGATTGTAAGCTGCAGAGCAGCAGCCTTTGCTTGCTTCATCCTTCAGGAAATAAAGAAACTTTTCATTGGACTCAAAATAAGTTGACAGCTGAATGAAATTATCCTAATCTGTTTTAATATACATTCAGCTGCATTTTATGAATACTGAATTTTCTATAGGGCACAGGCAAGGAGCAGAGTGCCTCAAGAAAGCAGGCTTATTTTAATGAGCATTTCTCAGGTAAATCCTGTGATTAATTGCCGAGGAATTGTTTCTTCCCGGCGCTTGGCACACCACGCTCACGGGGAGCTGCTGCCGGCTGCCAGCGCTCTCGCTCTGGGGCAGTAGGTCACTAGGTTAATACCTTGGCTAAGGGACCTGAGCGTGCTTCACTTGGCAACAAAGCAGCGTGCGGCCAGCACGCAGGAACAGCCCATAATAGTGAGCTTAACCTCCCCGGTAGCCGAGGGAAGCATCATTCCTGAATATCCCCAGCCTCCTTTAAATACCAGCCCCGGTGCCCAGGCTGGGTGTTTAGCATATACGTGCAATCTTGTCATCGTGACTGGAGATGTTAAAATTCTAAGCTAAGTGTTTATCTTTGAAAGCAGTAAGCGTATAAAATGCTCACATTTCACATGCAGAGGTGTCAGCCTTTGGAAAGACAAGCATCAGAGCTCCCTGGTCTTCTTTAGCCATAAAAAAGGATAATATTTAAAAGTGAAAACAGTTTGTCAGCACTGTCTCATCACGAACTTCATATTCTTTTTCTCCAAGTACCATGTTTACATAATTAAGAACCAGTCATGCATTTTTTTTAATTTCTGTTCACCTTAAACTTCCTGAAAGCAAAGTGCCTATGTGTCTATGTTTTATTTGAATAGAGACTTAGAGAGATTCTCAATGTATTAATGAATGCAAATTGTACTATTCATATTGATTGCATCATGTATGTATGCCATGAAGTTATCTTGTGAGATAAAATTCAAGGCAGTAAATATGAAAGCAAGCATTTACAATAATTCTAGCAAGTTTCATCATTTTCAAAAATGCTATTTTAATAACATTCAGTGAGTGATACTGCGCATGTCAAAAAATCAATTTCATTAATTTTCTAACATTCCATCCAGATACTGTATCACAAAGGTCTGGCAGCCCTTTTCTAATTATGGGTAATTGAGTGAAAGAACATTTGAATTTATATTAGCACGTGAACTTTCTGCATGAAGGATACAGAGCTTTCCAGCAAGATGCTCAGTGCTTTACCAAAGATCTGAAAAAACATCAGGGTTTTAGGGCAGCTGAAGTTACTCAGTGTTTTATAAGTTTGCTCAGTATCTTGCAGGATTAATTTGAAGTGAGGTTCTTGGCCATTGGTCACAGCATGGTATTTTCTGCCTAGCCGAAATCATCTTCATTCTAGTCAATAAAAAACAAGCACCTTCTGGATTCACTACATGCAGTTACCAAGCCGTTAAAGTGGACTTTGACCTTTTTCAAGTCTATATGTGGTACTTTTTTTTTTGGGGGGGGGGGGTTGTTTATTACTCATTAAGCTCTTTGTGATAGAAGAATTTGCCCCAAAGGAGGAGAAAATAATTTAAACTTTCATGTTCTGTTATGGCATGATGAACAAACCAAGAAGGAAATCTCAAAAACAACACACCATATAAATGTCAGGGAGATTCCATGCAAACACAAATCTCACTGAAATAAATCCATGATTGTTTCTAATAAGAATTTGAAATAATCTTAAAGAGCAATGATACACATAAGTTTGTAACACAAAGATGTTAAAGGAGACATTATTATGTTTATGAATCCTGCAATGGTGACAAAGAAGCTTCAACACAGGAAAGTCAATGGAGCAGTAGAGATGGAAAAAGCAATGTCTCTGGGCACATTTAGAAAAACATTGAATTTAATTTTTTTTTTCACAGCAAACAAGATGTTCTCTGGCAAATGATACGAATCCTTTATCAAGGCTGTCCAGATGGCCTTTGCGAATAAAATACTGCACACAGCAGTGACATACTTGTTGGACAGATAACTTACAGATTTGGAAACAGCCTGTTGGAGAGGTTTTTTTCATTAAACTAATAATGTTTCTGGTTATTTGGTTACAGGAAGCCAAGGGGCTGGTGACAATTTCATGATGGGGAAAGTTTTAGCTGCTATGACAACATGGGCAACTGAGATTCTCCCCACAAAAACCTATCCGAATTACATAAAAACATGAACCCACACTGAAAACTAAGGCTCTAAGAAATGTAAGAACATACCAGGGAGATTACAAGAAAGATGGCAAATAATTATGCTATTCTTTTCAAGAAATAAGATTGAGAAAATTATAAGAAGTATTTAAAACTACTCTGGTTATTGTTTGGAAGATTATTTGAGTCAACCTTCAACAAAACAAGAGTTCTTCACTTGATTTTATTATTAACTGGATGGTCCCAACACTAGTTAAATTGACACAGAAATGACAGCAAGGAAAAAACAGACAAACTCAACAAATTTCCAAGATAAGTAAGACCCTTTAAATCATGATTTCCTACTCAATGCTTGCTTAGGCTCATTTTTATTTTCTTTTTCTCTTTCATATTATATGCCAGGAAGTTTGTCACACCAATTGTCTGTCACCCCCACTGTGTTTCTATGACCTCCATCCTTTGCACACCATAAATTCAATTTTAAAAATATTCTCACCCATATTCCATAGCTAAAATGTCCTTCTGTTTTAACTGGATTTTCTTGATAGAATAACAGAACAAAATATGACTGTTTCTTTTTTTTTTTCAAAGGACTTTTATGAGAGACAATATTTCAGAGCAATTTTTCTATAGGCACAGCAATAAAGGGAAAATAGTGACAAAAAACACCACTCTGAAAATGAATCCATTAGATCAGATCAGTTATATATCTTGTTCCCCACGTTCAAGACCCAATATGAAACACAATTCAGCAAAGGAGAGACTGAGTGCTCCTTCCAGGCCTAAGTCCATATTCTTAAGGTACAAGACCAACAATTAGAAGCATGTAAATTTATTATAATTTATATTATGTTATATCATATTGTATTAATTTGAACAGTATTCCTGCCAACATATGTAATCTCCTGAATAAAGATCTGCATGTTAGGGATTGCTTCCATCTTCTGCAGTGGAACCAACCAGCTGGAGGTAATCCATAGCCTAAGAATTAATCCCTCTGAATACTATTCCCTGAATTTCTAGTTAATCCACCATAGTCTACAAGTGGGTCCTGCATTCGGTTTGTAACATCAAAGTATGCCAATGTAAATGTTCTCTGGTTAATAAATAACCCAAACAAGCATTTAGCTGAAAAGCCGTTTAACTTCAGCTGTAATAAGTGACAAAGAAAATTACAATAGAGAATATCTGCTGAAGAATATGAGAGATGGCTGAGAAAAGAAAGCTGCTCTGTAATGGATCAGCAGCGCAACTGCTTGTTTAAGGTGATTGCTGCACAGGGGCTATTAGGGGTGCCTGCCAAGCACACAGCATCGTCGTGACAGCCTCCATATCCCTAATGACATCGCACCCTTCCTAGTATTATTCGATCAGAAGTAACATATATGAAGTGGCACAAATATAATTTTCAATAATATTATAAAATTATATAGGCCTCTACAGATAGATAGATAGATTAGATGAGCAGGACACTAATTTTCCAACCAAAAATAGAACTAGACAAGAAATAGAAGGGTATAGCTAGAACTATTTTCACCTATTTCTTAATGATTATAGACTTTCAGTCTGGCAAGGACCTACTTTGAAAGGAACTCTTATTTTAACTTTTGGCTGCATTATCACTGTAAAAACAGGCACCAATATACCCGTTATGCAACCGCAGGGGAAAAACTGAAGTTGATAAAAAAAAAATAAATTCATAATCTAAAAGACAATTATCATTCTGAGCCTGTTTTTCTCCTCTTAAAGTAAAGGAGTGTTTGTTGTAGTCATCAATTGAAATATAATCATATTCTTAGTCCATATGGATGGATTTGCTATATATTATTTGCTCCATGACAGGTATTTCAGAACCCTTTGTGTTAATCAGGCTTTTTTGAAGTACACTCCCATAAATCTACATTTATGCTGTGTATGTCCCCCACATTCTATCTCAGAATAAGTAACATCAACAACAGAAAGAAAAACAGTTAACACTGAGAATATGCAAGCATTGCTGGAGAAAAGAAAGGTAGGAGCAAGATTTGGAAGAATGTGGTGCTGACCATACTCCGATTTTAGCAGCTGCAGCAGTACCAACAAACAAGAACTAGACCTAGGAGAGACCTGACTAGCTTGTTGTCAAAATGGGAATGGAAGTAAAGTGATATGTGTATGATTTGCCTTTGACACAGATGAAAACATTTGACTTTTGATAATCAGATCATCAACTAATAAAGCCTCAGGCTGTTCTAATTTGTTAGGGAGGAATGTGTTTAGACAGGATGATGAACATGTTTTGATAAGGCATTTATGAGACAGCACAGTTGTGATTCCAAGGAATTTGGTAAGATGTGTGTAAAGCCCCCACAACCCTAACAATGTAATTAATGTGGAGATGATGTAAATGCAAATGAATCTGATCACTAACCAATATAATATGGGATCTAAATGTGTTTTGCAATATATGGCCATATGTACATTTAAATAATGTATAAATTAGCTGGCTTGTTTAAAAAAAAAAAGAAAGAAAACAAAAAAAAACCCACACATATTTGTAATGGTTCTTTGGAGACGGCAAAGATACAGAGTGACAAGAGGAAGGGTCCTTTAGGTGCATGTGGCCGTGTGTAGAAAATAGGTGTAACATGAGAGGAGACGGTAAAGAAGCATTGGGTGTGAGAGACAGAGTAGGAGGATAAAAGATGGAGGAGATAAAAGGGTAGCGAGAGGAGAGAGAGACAAGGGAAAATGTATGTCTGATCTTTAAGATAAGGGGAAATAGCTGCAGCTCAGTACAGTAAGCAACAGGAAGCCCAATAGTGATTCACATGGCCAAAGCAACAGGAGAGAAGATGACACAGAAGCCTAATTCTGGAGAGATTGTTTGGAAAGATAAACAAAAGAATACATTAAGGAAAAGGAAACACTTATATGTGACCTACATATGACTATGTGTGAAAATATTAGCTGTTGTATAGCAAATGTTTTTCTATTTCTCCAGCAAAAACTGTTCGGAAGTCTCAATTTTCAGGAATTCAGTATTATGGATGGGTTTAATTTGTTGTGTTTCTTCCTTAAAATAATGCCAAATAAAGGTGTCTCCAGCCATGGATTAATCATTTGCCAAACTTAATTTTTAATTACATACATTACTGTGCTATGTGAGGAATAGGAATAAACATCAAAGTTGCTCTGTTCAGCTATTGTTAAAATGGGAAAATTGTTTTTCCTTGGGAATTTTAAGTTTTATATTACCTGATTTAGCCCACGGCAAATTTTTTTTATGGCTGAATTATAAACTTCTTGAGAAACAGGTTTATAATGGAAGTACAGACAGTCTTCAAAAAAGCTTTATAAGCAGCAAGTCAAATTATGAAGCAAAGATGGGCCTGAACCCAAACCCCAGAGCTAGCCACTCCATTAACTTTTACATACACTGGATCCGGACTCAGTCTTTGTAACACTAACTCATCCTTGCCATAAAATCACATTACTGATGTGCAAATGGAGAGCTAAGGAAATGTGTAAGCAGTTGCAGGATCAGGACCCAAAATACCGTGACTAAAATGTGAGAAGTGGATTATAAAAAAAAGACTTCTGAATGTTTCATTTGATGCCAGTTTATATTCAAGATGATTAAAGATTAAACATTTTCAGATAAATATATGTAAACCAAGGCTAGAATGTCTTCACTCATAATTTCAGTGCAATTCATACATGGACAGAAACGTGAACCAGTGAGAAAATGATGGGTAGAAAAGTAATTTGCATTACAATAGGAAAGGACATTAATAAAGCAGACTCTGCTATACTTTCTAGGCTTTAAGGAAAAAAGAAAAGCCCTACAGAAAAAAAAATCTCAATGTCAAACAAAAATGTCCATAGAGTGGCAGAAATCCCACTTCATGGGCTGCATTAGCCACAACAGAGGCTATTCCTGCTGAACTCTTTGCAGCCTCATGCTCTGTGTAAGAGAAGGATGCAATGAGCTTCTAGAGCTGAGCATGTTGAAATAAACCTTGGTACATGGATTAGTGGTTACAAGGTGGGTTGAGCTGATAAAAGCAACCTTCGTCATTAGACTTAACCATTTATGATATTATACCACCTTCATTTCATTTAAATGTCCTAGATTTAAGTACTTAGTTTTTCTGTCAGAGATTTCAAATCTTTTAAAATATACTATCCAATAATATTCTACCTAGATCTACAGAAAATACCTTGCTAATCTGATCGGAAAACAAATGAGGGGGAAAAAAATCACTTCGTTTTCTGTTTGGAGCATGCAACCAGGAATGGGTATATTCTTTCTTCAGATTGATAGAGCCTATCTGATAGGATAGATAATCCCCAAACGAGACAGCCATCATGCTCATGTGCTAGTGTAATGTTGTAATATGCATACGCTCTGAGTACTTGCTTAATAGTTATTGGTTACAAAGTTAAACTTTGCTTCTGAGACTAATTTTTTTGAAACAAATATGTATGTATGCATTTGGACAAACCTTCCAGTAAGCCACCATCGGTAGGCAGTTTCTGAATTCAAAAATAGATTTATTTCATTTAAATAGCAGTATTGTCCCTCAGTGGGTCTCAAGTTGGAAGGTGCTTTGGGACGGTACGAATTTATCTCAAGGACTGTCCAGCCACATAGGAGTTTTAATAACCAGAGAGCCCGATTACTTCTCCCCTTCCCCCTTGTTCTGGGAATTTCCCTGAAAGAAAAATAAGAAGGGGGGGGGGGTCTTAATGTTCTACCCATAAAATATACATCCCAATCAATCAAGAAAATGCATCAGTATTGTATATGATGATCCGGAGACTGCCTAAAGACAGGGAAATGAGAGTGAACCCAATAACTCAGCCTGCCTAGTCCCAGCCTGGCCGCCCGCGAGCCGGGGATTGCGGCCTGCCCGCACACACTGGCGTGGGCAGGGGCTCACACCAAGGGAAGAAGCCAATGGAGCCCACAGAGAATGTAAGAGGATCAAGCTGTGCTTTAGTGCATGATATTACAGACCTGCAATCATGGGAGAGAATGGGAACGTCTGGTAAAAAGGAAAAACTCCAGGAGTGGGAATGAGAGAGCGTGCAGCATGAAACCGGCAGACACATTTCCTAGGGACTTAATCTCCAGACTTCAGCTGACCTTAAAGTTCAGGCTTCAAAAGGGCAGAGAGGGTGAGGGCTGAGGCTGCAGGCAGGAGACAAGGGGCATGAGATGCCCAAGCTGTGTTCATGATTTCTGAACACAGATGTAACACATTTGTAGTTAATCTGTGCGGCTACAGGCTTACAATTATGCTTGAAAATTATTTTAGACACAGCTGCATCTTGGAGCAGACAGGGATGTACTGCTCCGGTGCTCCAGGAAAGCCACCCTGCCCCCTAGCAAAGCCCAGCTATTTTCCTTCTTATCCCTCAGAAAAGCTCCTTGTGGAGCGGGTCTAAACTCCGCTGTGAGGTGAGAGCCTGCCGTCCACTCGGCTGCAGGTCATTTTCCTTGAGCAAACCCATCCTTGAGGGCCACTTAATGCCATGTTTCGACTTCCAGCCTTCGGAGCTCTTCCTATAATCCCTGCCCCAGGAAGCAGGTGAGCAGCAGCTCCCATGGGCGCAGAGCTCCAAGTGCACACGGGAGGTAAGTCCTGGAGAAGGGGCAGCAGGTGAGGGAGGCACTGGGCCTTGCTGGTGAGCACCACTCTGCCCGTGGGAGCAGAGGGCTTCAAAAACCAGTGGGTGTCCCTTGTCCCGGGCAGCGTGGGGCTTACTCAGGAGGAGACACACACTCCTTCGAGGGGACTCCGGACTGCACAGGGGAGCAGAAATGGACAGGGCAGCCCCTCTGAAGGCCGTGAGGGAGATGGACAGACTGAGGCGAGGAAGGAACGGAGGGAAGCAGGGAAGGACGGGAAGGGTGGGCCAAAGGGGGGTGACAATTGGGCTGGTGACACAGGGTGCAGGAGGCTCTCCCAGAGGTGCAGAGTCGCGAGGAGTCACCGCACTCCTTCCCCCAGCGGGGCCGGCAGAGGACGGTGGGCAGGGACACGCATGGGGCCGCGCGCCCTTGCTGGGGGACAGGCGGGGAGCAGAGGGAAAGCAGCGGAGCCTGGAGGAGCCAGGGGGTGTCCGGAGGGGCCGGGCGGGTCCCGGTGGGGCCGGGCGCGCAGGAGCGGCAGCCGCGGGCGCAGGTGGAGCCGCTCGCCCCGGCTCTGCCCGTGGCCGGGCCGGGGGGCGCGCGGCCCTTGGCCCCCGCGCCCGCGCAGCCCCGCGAGCCGCGGCTGCGCTGCGGGGCTGGGCTGGGCGCGCTGCGGTTGTGTGTTGCTACTTCGGCGCTGGCGATGTCGATGTCTTGGGGGGCTGAGAAGGAGGAGGAGGAGGGCGGGGAGGGGGAGGGGACTGGGGCTTGGGAGACGGCGGCTCCTCTGCCTCTCTTATTGCCGCTGAGTTGCGCTCCTCTTCCTCAGGCTGCGAGCAGAAGCCGCCCGGGCGCTTCCCCCTCCGCGGCCGGCCCGGAGTCCCGGGCTCGCTCTCGCCGGGGCAGGTGAGTGCGGGCACCGGGCGCCGCCGCGGGCAGCCGGTACCGGGCCGGGCAGCGACGGCTCCGCGGGCGGGCGGGCCGAGCCGAGCCGAACCGAGCCGAACCGCCGAGGAGCGCGGGGCGGGCGGGCGGGGATGCACTTCGCCAAACTCTCGCGCCTGGCTCGTCCCCGCTCACTGCCGCTCTCTCTCCCTTATCTCCTCTCTGCAGAGCAGCCGAGCCCCGGACCCCTCCCTGGCAGAGCGCTCCCTGGCAGAGGTGCCGGCAGCCCCAGGATTTTTTTTTTTTTGTCTGTCTGGTTTGTGTGGTTTTGTTTTTTCTTTTTTTTTTTCTTTCCTCGTTTTCATTTGGCTTTCTAGTCCCGCTGGGAATGGTAGGGGCATTGGCGTCTGGAGAAGGAACAAGTGTGGGGAGAGGGTGCCGGAGGTAAATGACAGGATGCGGGCGACCTGAGGTGCAAAACCAGAAGCCAGCGTCGCTCTGCCACGGGGACTGCCCTTGCGGACCCACCGTGCTTTCTGCTCCCGACTCCGGCTGGAGGATTTAAGACCTAGGAAGAGTTGTGTGTGGAGGACATTATTTTTTTCCTCCTTTCCCTGCGCTCCGAAGACACGATGGATTGGGGACTTCTCCTGCACTGTGCAGCCCTCACCTTCGCCCTCACCAGGGCTCTGCGAAGCGGTAAGTGTGACGGGGCACGTCGGGTCTCAGCGTGGCTAAGGGGGTGCAGTACTGGGGCTGCGAGGCCCTGAGAGCGCGGGGCGGACAATGGGGCAGGAGGGAAGACAATGAGGGGCAGGACAGTGGGACAAGACAGACAATGGGACCGACCCCAGCCCGGACCCCAGCCCGGCTGCGGGCAACTTTCTGCCAAGGGAGTGGCGCGGTCCCCAGCGAGTGTCGCCCGCCCTGGCGCTACCTCCCGACTCTCTTTTCCGCTCTTTGGGGCTACTGTGTAACGCAGGCTGCTCGCTCTCGCAAGATCAGGACAGTAGCCAATTATCTTAATAATGTTTCCTCCCATAGGCAATTAAATAAGTCTCGCCTCCGAAATCTGAAAGATAATGAACACTTTAAGGGAAAGCCTTGTTCTCTCCCTCCTTTCTCTTTCCCTCCCAGTTCAGCGTGTTCCGAGTATCCTGCATTTTACCAGTTGTGCGTGCGGCTGCGGGCAGCGTTCAGCCGGAGACCTCCCTAACCTGCCCCTTCCCGAGGCGGGCGGCTGACGTGCAGCTTGCGCGGTGCCCAGAGAGAAGCGAGTCTGTGCGAGGGCTCAAGCCTCCCTCCTAACAGCCAAATCCCAGAGCACATGACTGATCTAGCTAGTTTACTATCAGGCAGCGCTGGAAAACACAACTAATTAAAGCAGCGCGCTCCCCCCTTCCCCGAGCACTGCCAGGGCACCGGGGATATTTCACTGCCTGATGCATTTTTAAAGAGGGTCTAACTGTGGGACTGCTTGACGTTTAGCTCTCGTACCCGAAAGAGCTCGTGCGAGCTCTCCTTTCCCGACAAATCATGAGCAATTATTATTAACTAATTATCAAATATTTACTTTTGCCTGACTGGGTTTTCAATCAAAGTAATTAAAAGAAGAGAGCACCCTCCGCCTGCGCTGGTATATTGTTTTAATAAGAGACCGCAAGTGGAGCGCCTTGGAAGCGAGCGCATTAAAATCGCGTGTTTTATGGTGGAAGTTAATCTCTTGCCCAACGTGTTTTGAGGAAGCTGCTTGATTTGCTAGGGACGAGCCGCCTCCTCCGGTGATGGGGCGCAGGAGCGGAGGCGGTGCCTAGGCGGGCCGGGGTGGCTGGAGAACCCCCTCCCCCGAACCCCTCCGAGCTCCCCCGAGCCCTCCTGAGCCCCCCGGTACCCCTCGGGCCCCGGGCGCGGGGGTGGCAAAACCCAGCGCTGCTGCTGGCTCCGCATCCCTCCGAGCTTGGTGGGGGGAACCTCGCGCTCTTCCCGGTCATTTCCTCCCTGTATAGATATAGGAGCATTAGAGGAGCAGGGCGGGCCGCTGGGCACTGCCTTGAGCGGGGAATGTGGTGGCCCTCCTGGAGTCACCGAGGCCATTAACCTCCTCTGTAACCTACCAGACCTACTAATACCACCCTCACCTACTGCCGGTACTGGTGTCTGCTAAATTAATTCATTAACCTCATTTAGGACTAATGGTCCAAAGTCATTAGAAACTGCTCTTCTTAATCAAGTGTGAGGGAGATTGCACAGAGCCAGCGAGTCTAGCAGACCGCATTATCTTATTACACTGTCACTTTCCCAGAAGTCGCAGATTAAGGAGCGCTGGTGGTAGCGAGTCCACCTCAGCGCCTGCTCAAGTGACTCTGTCAAGTGACTAGAGGCAGCGCTGCTTTATTTCAGGCGTTTAACAAATGCCAGACTCTGCCATGTTGTTTGCAGGGCTGGAGTGGACTTAATGAGCCGGGCTCACTTCCCGAGCGCGCTCACCCAGGGAGGAGAAGGTCCCCACGTGCCCCAGCCGGGCGGATTAGGAACATCACCAGTGGCAGCTTTGGAGCTTTGAGCTGCAGCGCCTTTTGTTCTGGTCAGAGGAAAACAGCCCGTTTTACTAAGGCAAAGCGGAAATAAATAATAAGATAACCATTCCCAGCACCGTGCTTAGCAATATCTGCTGCTTTTGACCAGATAGCAGAGTACCTATCATCTCCTTGCCTTCTAATTTATGGCAAATAGTCCCTGTTCAGATCCCTGTTCAGGTGTGCAGCTTTATGCATTTTTGATGTGTACTTCCTCATACATTTCCATTTGACCTGGTTTTCCTACAATAAAATTCCCTACATTTATAAATGCATCCTGAAAGCAAGCAATGCCATTTTGCTTCTGTAGAGAACGTATTAGACCCAGCACTGCGGCCTGTCCTTACAGGCTATATTATTGGGACATAGTGGTATTGCTTTTTAGGGCAGACATTCTTCCTGTCTGTAGTTTACTATCATATTTTATTGCTGAAAATTAAACAATCAATGAGTGAGAGAAAGTTTCTCCCTGAAGATCTATAGAAACAAATCCATAGTAGTAAAAAAGTGGTAACACAAAGCTGCGCTGGACCATGAAGTGAGTGATCATGCAGGTTAGCTTCCTTGCCTCTTTTTATTTTCTCAATAAACTTTAAAATACAACCCTCACAACACTGGCCAGAGGAGCAAAAGGCAGCATACCAAATTTCACACTCCCACTTGGTGATTCTGGAAACTTTTCCAACTATTTTGCTATTAGCAAAAGAGCTTTGTTGTTGTTGGGGGGAGGGAGGGACAGAGGGAAGAGGAAAGGATGTTGTTCTGCTCCATTACTTTGATGCAGTCTCCAAGCATGAACAAACTTCCTTGAAGGAATAAATAGTGGATGATTTCTGCTTCACTAAAACCACTTTGTTCTCTGCTAGCCTGGGTTTGAAGAGCACAGATAGTTTCGACCTGCCTAGATTTATGGACTGATAAAACAAAAGGAGGGTCTGCTGCAAACGAGCGGGGATCCTCGCAGACAATCCCAGCGGGCAGTGACACAGACCAGGCTTATCTCAGAGCTGGGCAGGGGGTCAGGCCGCATCCTTTCAGCTCCCTCCCCCCAGCACACTTTGCTTAAAACTTGTTATCTTAGAAGATTTTAGTTGCGGAAGACAATTGAGCCCGAGACACCCTTCCGATCTGCTAACACTGTTGCGAGGGTTGCTTTTTACACGGTTCACAAGCAGGAGTATCTCGTGTTACTCGCATGGGGATTTAGTGGCAGGCACCGGGAGGCAGATTTTCCCTTGCAGAACAGTGTGGCAGAGAGGCCTGGGTGCTAGAGGAGCGAGAAGGAAGCGAGAGGAGCAGAAGACAGTTTCCAAAACGGTGGCGTTGCCGTCTCGCTCCCCGCACCTGAGCCCCGCGCGCACTTCCCTTGCAGACAAATGCGGCGACACCATCAAAATCCTGAGCCCCGGCTACCTCACGTCTCCGGGTTACCCGCAGTCCTACCACCCGAGCCAGAAGTGCGAGTGGCTGATCCAGGCCCCCGAGCCCTACCAGCGCATCATGATCAACTTCAACCCGCACTTCGACCTCGAGGACCGCGACTGCAAGTGAGTGCGCGCGGGCGGGCGCGGGGGGGAGCGCTGCGGAGCGCGGCGGCGCCACCTGGCGGAGCGCGGCGGCGCCGACGGGGAAATGCGAAGAAATGATTAAAATCCCGGTAACTTTTTCTTGCTCCTCCTGAGGCACCTTGGGGCTCGGTTTGCGTTCTGGATATGCTTGTTTGATGGTTTGCCTTCTTGACTAAGTCTGGAGATTTTGCAACCTAAACCACTTCCTTTCCTTTTGCACTCCACAGCTGAGCAGCCTGTGGGCAGTTTATAAACCACCAGCTTCTCTTCATGCTGGGAAGGCCCAACATTTGCTCTGGCCCATTAAGGGGCAGTGGGCTGCAGTTCCGGCAGTTTCCCTCTTTTTCCCATTGCAGCTGATTTATAGTTGTTAACTTGTTGTTCCCTTCCCTCCTCCGCTCTACTGTGCTGCTCTGGAGGGCAATATGGACTGCCAAGGGACATCCTCTGCTCCCCTTGCTCTCCTGTTGATCACATATTGTTGATCCTGTTGACCACCTATTTCCAACAATGGAAGAGGGAGTCAAAACTTCACGCCAGCTTTTATCCCCTCTTCCCCAAGTCCGTGATTGGAAGCCATGTATTTTGCACATGGCAGCGCCCAGTCAGATCACCCCCCTCTTCTGCATACCCTCTAAATTCAGCCTACTTGTTTCATGAAGAAAGTATTTTAATGATCCTTCTTTTAAATAGAAATTGCTTGAGTATGATGAGTATTTCATCCCCTTTAGATAAGTGCAAGAAGGAACCATTGTTCATTGATGCTGCCAGTCCCAAGGTCTCCTCTGCATGTCAAGAAGAGATTAAACTCAATAGTCATTGATGCCTGACATTTCATGGGAATAGTCAGTATTTTACAGGATTTGGTCCTATAAAATGATGGTCAGCTTCATCAAGAATGGTTGTAGCGGACCGTGAGGATTAGAGGGCTGCAGCTGGAAAAAGAGAGCAATTGCACTCAAGCATTTAATTCCTACCATGCCCATCTTTGTTCCTATTTTTGAATAAATTGATTCATAGATCATAAATATTGATTTCCCTTACAATGAAATTCTCTAATGGTGGAATGTGATGCCTGGTTGCTGTTTTATTCTTTTCATAATCTCTTGTGTATCAGCATCTCAGTACCACAGTCAAGTGATAATGTAGTAAAACCCTATGCTCATAAAACTAAACTGGCTCTTTGTGAAAATGAGTTTTTACCATGGTGTGGTAGCTGTGGCTCGCATTCGCACCACATGTTCACAGGCTGACTTCCCATTCTTTAATTTTTTATTTATCGCACTTGGACAATGATTCACTTGCCTGCGCCTTCTTGATACAGCTTTTGTTTCCTGCCTGCAGGACAGTGCTACTGCTTGAAAGTGTTTGCGTCTCCCTCTCCCTTTGTCTGTTAGGTAGAGATTAGGAAATTAAATCAAGCATATTTAAGTGTCAACCCATTTCTGTTCCTTGCTAGCATACATGCTTTCCAAGGCTGCAAACCCAACACATTCTTTGACAGCAGTTAAGTAGTATACAGCATACAATTATTTAAAGAACAAGCAATCTTTGTGGCATAGGGCTGTACTAAACAATGCTAGAGTGAACTGAACTGGGTGCAGGGAAGAGGTTGCCCTCTCTTCATCGCTCGTATGTTGATATTCATTGCCCACTCTCACCCTGCAGTGTTTCTTCCTTTGAGAGGGAGCCCACTGTTGTAAGAGGATGGCAGTAGGTGGAAGGAAGTCTCCAGACAGGGCTGTTTGCATTGTCTTTGCGTGTGTGATCGTGATGACTTTACTATTGTTTGGTCTATACTGAAATGCAAATCTTCTAGGCTATTATGAATTACTCAGCTGCTACTTCACTTATATTTAAAATTACTCTTTTTAACATGAGAGGCATTGTTTTGGTGCCAAAAACCTTAGGACCAGAATAATAGAAAATGATTTCAGCAATAGGAATTTGTCAACAAACTCTGTGGCTTGAAATTTCACTGTCTACTTAGGAAATTCACATTCCTTCTACCAAATATTGAGTCCAACGGGAGACTAATGTAGTAAAACATAAGACACATTTTTTTGTTTGTTTTGCAATGCCAAGAACATTTTGATTTCCTAGTATGTTTAGTTTTATTACCAGTTAAGTATGCGATCTAGAAATGTTCAGTTTAGGTTGCACTCTAGCTTATTGAAAGGTTTAGCACTGGTTAGTTAGTTAAATATGAAATGTAGATAGAAAATGAGAGATGTGGGAATACATGTCTGGGAACAAATACTGCCCTGTACAATTATTGTGGGCTAGAGGAGAAGATTAGCTTTCTGGCCTAGCTCCCAAAATCCTTTCTCTAACAAGAGTTGCTGTTCTTTGCATCTTACACCTTAATTAGCACCAAAAAGACTTTGCAAAGGTTCTCTTCTTGTATGGTAGTGCCAAGAGGAAAACCAAGAAACTTTGCCTGGCTTTCATGTATATATGGGATTAGATGTATTGAAATGTAAAACTGCTAAAAATGAAAGGAAAATCAAAAGTAGCAATATAAGTATTGGCTCTCCTGAAGCTGCACTCAGTCTCTTCATACATGAAGGTTTCTTATCAAAAATATGCCACTGATTTATGTACTTATTATGCTATGCTTTAGATGATAAATATTTCTCAAGTGACTTCTGATAAATTTCAGATGTGTATGATTTTCTGATCATCAAAAACATT
>JAUBOD010000819.1:5753276-5769211 GCA_032353885.1 Nothura maculosa | reverse complement strand
AAAACATTTGCTTCAGTGGTAATTAGATCAAATGCTAACTTCCTCATATGGAAGTTCATTTCTGGAAGAAAAAGTAGGAGCTCAGTTTTGCAATCACAGCATTTAGTAAAATGTCCATCCTTAACCTTTGTAAAGCTGCCTTCAAAGGTGCAAAGAGAATCTTTTAGGTGCCCTGGTCTCCCCTGACCTCCTAGTCAGTCTTTCAGGGCTTCTGAACCCATGCTGTGGTACTGCTTCTAGGCTGAAGCTGGTAATAGCATATTTTGTAATTACAGGCACATGCCAACAGCCAAGCTGCAGCATAAATTGCCATTGCCAGATGGTTCAATGTTTCAGGGGGAAAAAAATGTGAGCAGAGAATTCTGCAGCAGCTTCCTCAAGTCCTGCCCAGCAGGTGATATTTATGGATTGTTTGTAAGATTTTCACATATGGCATTCTGAAGAGGTTTGTAACTCTTATGCTTTACCATCCAGTTTGTTTATTTTACAAAAAATCCCACTCCAAAGGTCAGGCATGTACTGTCTGTCTCAACAACCCCAGGCCTAGGGAAAAATACTGAATGTGATCTCAGCATGGAGTAGTTAAACAAATGTGCTTTAAAACATGGTAGAGATGTGTCTTGTTCTCATATATCTTGGACCCTGTGCCTCTTGGCTGCAGGCACCATTTAAATGAGAGCTGGTTTGCACCTCTTTCACACCGAAATGATATATTTGTGTTCTTTTGTGTGGAAAAATCTGTACATTGTCAGCAGTATTTGGTTCATGTGAAAGCCCACTGGAACTAACCAAGGGGACAAAGAAAATGTGAAAATGGGTGAATAACACCAAAGTGATCATGATGCATTTGTTTTTCTTTTCAAAGTCTTCATAAGAAACACTCGTTTCCCTTTCCTGCTGCCAAGTGGCACAAGGAAGCTCATTTCAAACCCCGCTAGCCAGACAGTGCCCTTGGTGTTGGGTTTCTACCTCTGAACCTCCTCTGTTATATCTGATTCAGGTATCAAGGCCAACCCCAGACTGACTCTCTGACATTTCTCCTCACTGGACAGCATTTTTTTGACCATATCTGACACACTTGATTAGTTCTGAAGTAAAGAATTGCAGGTAAAATTCAAGTAATAAAAATGCTGCTGCTCTGGTCTGCAGAATTCATTTTGTGACTACAAACCGGGCTAGAACACAGGGAAGCCAGAGATCAACTTTATGAAAATAGTATCCCAAACTTCACTGTCACTGGGAGCTATTTGTACCACGGATTTTATTTCCTGCAAACAACCAGCGATAGAATTTCAGCAATTGATTGAATAGCTGAATTTCTGATCAACATAAGCAACATGAATAGAGGGAGGCTCATCAGGTAATATTATATATACAATACCTGATTTGTGATACATGTGTATAATCAATTGCAAATTATGTACCTTTCAAACCTGTGCTGTAGTTTATTGTGAGTCTATTATAGGATATCTAATATCAGATATCCAGTAAGACATTGCAAGTAAGAAATCCATCACCTCTCTTCTAGCAGCACGCCTTCCAATTTAAACAGAGGCAATCTATCTTCTTTGCCATATCAAACTTATAGATTTGAGGATCTGAGACTTTCTGCTGAACCATCATGAAAATACTTTCACAATATTTTTGTTTCTATCATAATAAGCCTCTTCTCCAACCAAGAGGACAAAGCAGCTAGACAGTATCTGAAATGTTCTAAAACACACATTAGTTGAATAGTGTCACTACAAAATAGTATGTTTTCAAGTCAAAATCACATCATTATTTTCAGCAGCTGATAATACACAAGGGCTGTTCCTTTCAGGAATAGTATCCAGGAATACAGATTCATTACGCTCTGAAGAGTCTAATGTAGGTGCTTGGGAAGCAGGATATGCGGTTTACATGCAGAATGAATAAGGTAATACTTGTTTTCTCATCTTAGGCAAGTTTTGTTGAACCGCCACAATTATCCCATTCCTTGTTCTTTACCAGAGGACCAGCACTGGGAGCAGCATCTTGGCTGCAATTTGTAAGGGCAGCTGCCGAATGTGTCTCATGCTACACGTTAATAGGCACACTAAAGAGCACTTCCATTTTCACTGCTGAGGTGATGCCTCAGTGGGTTAAACTAAATCCACCTAAATGAACTGAGCTGTGTCAGCTTTTCAGCTGCAGTGGAGCTGGAGCAGTGGGACAAATCCCACATGCAGCAAGCCCCAGAAAAATCCCCTAAGAAGTGCTCAGGTGTGTTTGCAAACTGCCATTTTCAAGTAGTTGTTTAAGAGCGCAGACCCATAAATCAGTGACAAACTCCAAGCACGTTTTCTGTGCCTGAGAACAAGTAGTTCCTCCAGCAGCCCCTGCCCTGCCGAGATCCGTGGTGCTCCTGGCTCCAAGCAGGGCTTGCCAGGGAGGACGATATCCACCACCCTCAGAGCTCCTAGGCCAGACTACATGACACTCCCATGGTTGTGATTTCTTTTTTCACCTTTATTTCTCACTCTGGAAAAGCTCTTTTATCTCCGTGAGAATATAACTTGTGTGGAGACCGTGGGATCAGCACCACGAGCTACTCTGTTAAGCCTAATTAACCCTGGGATTCATTTCCACCGTGCAGATCTCAGGCCAAGAATATAGGTAGCTTTAAGAAAGAAAATGAAGGATTTGCAATGAAGATATGGAGCATCCACAATTGCATTTCATATGATGCAAAATAATTAAGGGATATAAGCCATAATGGTTCATGGCACAATCCAAACTCTAACAGATGGGGGATACAATGAAATTTCCCCATGGGAAAGTGATTTTGTAATTGTAGAGGTGGGTGTATTCCATTTACTTCTGTATTTATTTTAACTGTGTATTTAAATTTGTATAAACATTAAGGAAAAGCATCAATCCATGACCTCTGGGTATTTTTACCATTTCTTTAAAATACAGAAGTAATTGCTGTGTACTTCTTAAGGAATAAAAGGAAAAAAAAATAAAACCCTTCATTTTTCCCCACCCACACATTTCTCTGCACTCAGTTCGCATATCCCAACCCTCAGGTTGCTCCTCCCTCTGCAAAAGCCTGGGAAAAGATTCACGAGCACATGTGAAAAATGATAGTTTCACATGACTGTCTTAGGTTCACATCCTTATTATGTAAATGAGTGGTTTTGGTTTAGGAGTCTCTTTTGTGGTTTTCGTGCAGATGCTTAAATGCTTAAAGACTAGAGGCCAAATTATTCCTGCTGGAATTTCACTGGCTTTGGCCGAGTTGCACCAGGACTCCAAAGAGGCTGTGGCACCAAGCGCTAGTTTGGCTTGTAAGGAAAGAGCCGAACGGGTAACAGGATTGCGGCACGGTAGCAGAAAGGAAAGCAGGACCGCGAGAGCCCATTTCCCTCTGCCTGTTCATTAATTAATTACGGAGCTGGTGAGCGATAGCCCTGGCAAACCGCGCTTTGCTTCTGTGATCTGCACTTCCTCCAGACAGGTAAACGCCGAGCTGCGTGTGCTGCAGACTGATTAATTAGCCCCAGCAAGTTGTAAAATCTTTAGGAAGCAAGCAGTGTCTGTTTTCTTTTGCACAGGATGCCAAGAGATGTATTTAAAGCGGGGGAGTCAAAGGTCAGTTTGACAGCATGTACTCCAAGGAGGAACCCTAGGCGTGTTAGCAGTTCTGCTAAGGAGCAGTGGAATATTGTGCTCCATCATGGGAGGAGGGGGATTAATCTGCAGCGAGTAAAATCGTGGTTCAATATTATGAAAAACGTTGGAACTAGGAGATCACTTAAGCAAAGTAACGGGCTGTCAAGGGAGGCCATCAAGGCTGGAAGTGACACCTTTCTCTCAGCAGTGGTTTGGGGGGTAATTAATATTTCTGGGGACCTGGGGGATGGTGTCTGCCAAGCCAGAGGAGCCGGCGACGCTGCAGCCGCGCGGAGCTTTAACGCACACATACAGATAAGATGGAGCCCTCTCGAAGGAGCGCCTCGTCTGAGCTTGCATGGCATGTTCAAAGTGTAAATCGAATGTAAATCCCCTGAGCTGCCCCCTACAAACCTGTTTGCAGTCTCCTACGCTGACTCTGACCCACTGTAAATACAATGGGCCTTAATAATGGTGCATATGGTTCTTTCCAAGTGAACTGGGTTACGACAGTGAAAAAGTCTGCTCCAAGCCCCACCATTTCCTGTGCTCATTTCACATTTATTTTCACAAATTTCTTATTAACATACCCGCATTTTGAACTAGTTTCTTCCGCTGTCACAGTTAATGGCTGTCTTAATGTTGCATACAATGAGAAAATGCGTAAGCTGGGCGTGTGAAGTTCTAAATATTCTGTTAAGGTTTTAATCTTCAGATTGTTCAGGTTTATCTGCTTGCACTGAAACAGTGATAATAACGTTTCTTTCTTTCTGTCTTTGCTCTGGAAAGATAAAATGTCTCATTTCCATAACATTATATCCAAGTGCAGTAAACTGCAAACTCAGAGCGTTACCTCTAAATTATTTAGGGGGGACAGTGTGCTCTAAATTTTCCAAATCTAGTTACAGGAGATTAAATCTCTGTCTCTAATTCGTGCCAGCAAAATTGGCAAATCATATTAACAAAGTGCCAAGGAATTACTGTCCTGATAATAATGGAAAATTTGAACCTGGCAGCTTTGTAGAATGGCCCATGTCTGAAAAGCCTATTCCTTTCAAAATGCTTTAGTAAAGGTTGTTTTCCACCATTTCAAATGAAATGCTGCTTCATAAAACCACCCATTTATTTTGCCCACTAATAGGCATTTTGGCAAAATAGAGCAGGGCATAAGCAACGTGAAATTTAATCCATAGCCTTCCATCTACTGCACCCTCCAGAGGCACAACCTAGGGAACCAGAAGAAAGAGATCAAAAGGCTTTAAAAATGTCAGCCAACAGGATCTTATTTAAATTATTAGGTGAGATGCCCTCTTTCTTTTAACAATAGCAAAGCATATCACGTAGCCTGTTTTCCTCTCTCCTTTTTATGCCGTTCTTGGCAGGCTGGTGAAAAACGTGTGTAGAAATTGTATTTCTGCTTTCTGCTTTCTGGACAACATCTGAAAGCATGAGCATGTCTTTGTAAAACTTAATGTAATATTCAAAGGTATCTGAATCGTGTAGAAGCTGAAGGATTTGTAACAGGTTCTTAACTAGTATTGACTGGAGTAAAACTAATTTGATGAAAAAAACAGAAACCTGCCTTAGGTGAGGCTGATAAGCACTTAGGGAACATAAGAAGGCTTATCTGTAATTCTGTTAAGTGATTCAACTTTAAGAATTGCACATTTCTCATTCACATATATTTACTAAGAGCTTTTTTAAAGTTCACAACAACTGAAATTGTTAAAAGCATGTGGGAGGTTTTTTTTTGTTATTTATATTGGCTTAATTGTAGAAAGATAGTTACTGGCCCAACTTGATGTGATATAGAGAACAGTAAAACCTCAGTGTCAAAACTCTGTGCTGCTAAACACTTACGTGCATGAGCAGTTTCATTGATGTCACCAAAGCTAGAGCTGTACAGTATAATTCTTAGTGTTTCAGAAACATAGCAATTCTTGATGCTGTGTTCTTATCTTGAACTTTGTAAGGTGAGGTATATGGCCTGGATGAGAGACATTCTGAAAACAAAAATTCTTTGGCTTACTGTGTGTTTCATAGGTAATGTTTACTATTACTTTGATAATGCACCAACCAACTAAGACTAATGTGTTTAAAATGAAATAAATAAATAAAACTCATCAATACACACATATGGTTAATTACCACACTTAAAATTGTTTGCATATCCCTATTTCTGTGTGTACAAAGAGAGGGCTGAACTGAGGAAAAAGATCTCTCTATCATTAATTATGTAGAACTGTTCTGTCATCCTTTCTTGGGTTAATAACGTTCATATTCTTTTGCCAAACAACATAGATATTAAAACAGGTTATTTTTAGGATAATGTTCATGGGAAACTTTTGCTTACTTTATTGTATCTATCTGATTTTCTCCTCATGAAGTATGTTGGTTTAAGACAGATGGGCAAGGCCTACTGAAGTAAGCAGATCTTGCTGCTTCAAGGATTAGAAGCAACAGGACACAAAATGTGTGTTGGAGAAGAGCAGGCCTAAGTGTTGGCTTTAATGGGAATTGGACTGAACAACAGGACTTCCACATTCACGTGCTGAAACGTTTTGCTAACGTACTCACTTTCCCGGTGCTGCCGTGGGTGTCCGAGACAGCTCCGACATGGCAAATGGAAGGAGACTCATTTGTAACATGACAGGCTCATGCAATGGCTGGCAGGGAATATCATTAACCTTGCAGTTCTTGGTGTAACTGAAGAGCCTTGGGATCTGTATGGGAGACAAGTCTGGGAATTAACAGCCTCATTAATCAAATCACAATGTTTTGACAACTTCATGGAGTGTATGTAATCTATCCTGTATACAATTTGGCTAAGACTTTTCTGCAATAAGACTTTTTTTTGTAGTAATTTTATGTGGAAAAGCTCCAGCCAGGTACAGTTACCATAATGGATAATTCTGACTATCAAAGGATGAAAAAGCTTCATCAGTTGAGCTTTGAATAGGAAACACTGCCAGGGTTGTGAAGGACATTGCACCTCTCCTTGTTGCCCATTCCCTTTTACTGATTGATTCATTATCACCATTATCACTTCTTTAAAACGTCTGGAAGAAAACTGGCCAACTGCTCACACCGGACCTCAGGTGCAGGAAATTCCCTACTTCAAAGAAGAAATCCTTTGAATACATTTGCCTGATTTGTTTAGTCAAGAGTGAATCAAGTGTAGATAAGACACCAGACTCAGGCTGTTCTCTCAAGCACAGGAGCAGCAGCACTGGCTGGTTCAGGGCTGACTTCTCTTGGAGAACAGGGAAGGGACAAGGGCAGCCCTGCCTCTGTATGGAAAACCATTTTGGTCTGACAAATAAGCAACCTAGAAACCTCAAACATGACTAGGGATTTATGTGGTGGTCAGAGGAGCCTTGAAACCCTTGAGCTTCTCAGGGGGACTTTGCCAGCCTGCAGATAAGACGTGGGTCCTTTGTATGCGTTACAGGTCCCTCAAGTGTCAATCTGCTTATAAAACAACTCTCCTCCAAATTCTTTAGTCTTCAGACTCCTTCTAAGTAGGAACCCATTTTAAACAGCTTAGGGACACATGGTTGGTGGCCTCTTGCCACACCTAGGGATTTATATGCAAGAATCTTAATGCCTTTGGGTATTAGGTGCATAATCCCTGCAATCTAGATGTGGCTACATACCAAAGTATTTCTGGGTTATAAAAGCATAATATTGCTTGTTATCATGGGTTTATTAGCACATGGTATTAGTGGGGTTTCATGTAGTGTTAAGAGTAGCACAACAACATATTTGACTCCAGATATTCTGAAGTGGAGACTCACAAAATACATGATTTTGTAAATCCCTTTGTTCTTGTGTTCATTGTCCATACATAAAGATAAACATTGTAAGCCAGAGCTAAAAAGCATTAGGAACAAGAAAGCAGTGCCGTCAGCTATGTTTAGCTGTTTATAAAAGATATATTAAATCATAGAATTGATGGTGGTGTCACTAGTATTGTAGCCATCTCGATTCCTCTCATGCTTTCAAACTCTTTCAGGAAAATGTCAATATCTGATTTTCCAGACCAGGAAACTGAAGCACTGTACGGATAGCTAGATAGTGAAGGCAGAAAAATAGGGCCAGAAATAGAGCCAGTGTCTTTAGTGCCCCAGTCCAGTTCTCTGCCCACTTTCTCCTATTACGCTTGGCCAGCTAGGATGGCATGGGTTTTAATTGCCTTAGATGGGATCATGGCACATTGAATGAAGTCTGTAACATTATTAGTATTAGTAATTAGTAATGTCTGTAACATTATTAGTATTAGTAATTAAATAAATAGTTAAGGAATGTGTCCTTGTATCTCTAAATGCAAGAATGATAACGTTTGTTAGAAGTTATCGCTGCTCTGAGTATGATCTTCCCTAAGCATAATGCTGCAAAAAACCTTACTCAGATTCTTTCCGGCTGATACATATGCTTTTCTTGCTGACCTAGGAGGCTCTTCCAGGATCCTTAGGAATCCTATAGGAAAAAGACAGTCCTTCATATATTCTCCTTCTGCTGCTTCTGATTTTTGTGAATTCCCATGTGGATTTTTCCCAAGGGAAGGGGCAAAGGTTTGAAATATTTCTCAATAATTTGGCTGATGTGGTTCCTCAGTTAGACATATGGCAATCATGCAAGGCAGGGAAAAGATGCTTCATGGTAGCTGTTTTAGGAGAAATGTGCAGTAAATGAGGAAAAACTGAAATATTGTATCTTTTATGCCAAATACGTCAAAATTCAATTCACTGGAGCTGTTTCAGGAATCTGTTCATCTCAACATGTGTTGCTACAGCGAACCAGGGAAAATTTTCCTTCAATTATATCCTGTTAGTCTCTTACCATCCTTTTGTGCTGAAAGAAAGAAAGATGGATTGACTTTACAGTGCCTGGGAGACCAAGTTCAGGTTAAAGCTAATGAAGAATGTATACATTTAATTTGTTAAAGGGGTTTTCTGCATGTTTCAGGAAAGAGGGGGTATTATTACCATTTCACCCCTGTAATAAAAAACAGGATCTCGTATCTTGGAAATGTAACAAAATGAGGTTATTTTACACTGTAAAGTTTTAAAGGCAACAATGCAATGACACCTAGGCTCAATGGCATGAAACACGAGCTGTTCAATCTACAAGAATTTGCATGTAAAAAAACAATGAAAATAATGTTTCAATTTGAGAAAAATAATGCTTTTAATAAATTATTCAAGGCCCCTCCCAACTACCTATACAACCCACCAAATAAAAGCCATTTTATTCAGAAGAGGGAATGACCAGAGCGTATATTGCATATGGCTCAAGGGTGAGTAAAATGCTGGGTTTTTACAGTCACTCACTTTTGGTACCGAGAGCTGAACAAGAGGTTTCCCTTTAACCAACATGCCGCAAATCTGTGCACAGCGCCCGGGTGCTGCAGGGCACAGAGAGGGCTCTGCAGTAGCAACATGGAGCCCACGTTGCCAAAACAGGTTCCTCATCCTTGTTGTGCAAGTCAGACGTCTCCATTAGTCTCAGCTCAGGGGACTGGAAGTGAGGAAAGGGATGGGGCATTATCTCATTTCCTTCCCAGACTTCCTACTACTGTTTTGGGCAATTTATACCTTGAAGAATGCACAAAACAAACAGACTTTGTTCTCCACACCCTGCCAACAACTGTCTTTTCCATTATTAGCCTGCAAAGGAAAGCAGGGAATATCTTGCTCAGATTCTCTCCACGTACGAGAGAATCTGTCCCAAATAAATTTCACGGCTTGTCTGTCTGGGTTAGCATGTTGTCTGCTGTGAGTGAAGGAGAGGAAAGAATCAATGCTTAATACCACAGAGCCTTACAGAGATTGCTCTCATATGCTTATCACTACTAAGTAGACAAACAAAAGTAAAAGCATTAATAGGTACCTGACTAGAAGTATAAACGAAACAAGCACTATCAAATCAGGATTTTATCCGTTTAATTACAGAGTAGGTGTTTTTGTCAGCCGTGTAATGGTTTATTGCCTTTCAAGGCTTATTTGTTGCAATCGATTAATGAAGACTTGGAACACCGTTCTCTTAAGAGTAACAAAAGAAATGAGGCTGCAACATCATTTATGTTGGTAATTCATTGAGTTCCTACAGGTCCCCTTGATATTTAAGATAATACATTATTATAACTGCCTGTCAGTGTCCCTTTCCCTGAGCAGAAAGCAAGGACAGAAGCCTGACCCATGAAATACAGAAGACAACACTTCTTCATCACTGCTCCTGTCTTTTGGGACCTATAACAGACCATTCCTGAATACTGTGTAGTTTTCTAGATGACACATCTAGAAGCAGCCAGGACAAGGATGGAGAGTGTTTCCAGGAGTACGTTATTGTTTTCCTTCAAAGCAGCAGTGTGGGAGTGTGTTAGTCCTGAATTAGGTTTCACATTGCACTGATTCCAAATGCTGGGGTCATCTCACAGCCCTGTGACTCCAAATAGGATTTTACTTTCCCTGAATACAGATTGAAATGCTCAGCAGATCTAGGGGATTATATCCTAAGCACTGGGGAGGGAGGAGAAGGAAGGAGAAAGAAAGACAAAGATTGTCCCATCCAGTGAATTCTTCCTTGACATGTGTGCAGCTCCCACTGGTTTGAGTTGGTGTATTTGTGCAGGATGGCCTCAATTAATGAAGTTCGTGAGTATGTGAGTTGCTTTTGTGTGTATGTTCATATCCTGTTTGTCTTCGCAAATACACATTCAGTATGAGAAGAAAGTTGTACAAAACTTAGCTGACACTTCTGAGTTCTGGCAAGTTTTCAACTTTTTTATTTTAAAACAGCTCAGGCCAACCCACCTCTGATGCAACTCCACTAAACTCTGCAGATTTATACCAGGGATGATGCTGGTCTGCTGTGTACATTTTCCTTTCTGTAAGTCATTATCACACGCCTCTCTTTCGAAGAAAGACTTTTTTATGAGAGGTGGATCACTGGGCTGAGTTTTTTACATGCCTGAGCTGCCCCATGCTCCAGCAGTAACAATGCAGTTTCACTGCACTCTGGGTCATAGAGCTGACCTCAGCTAACAAGCTGTTCCTGTTTTTAGGCTACTGGGAATGTTTATTGGCCACTGTTTTCCTCCATTCTAAACACATAGTTATTTCTCAAGGCCTGTATAAATCATAAGGTCACAAAACTCATAAAAACTGTGACATTCTCTGTGATACGGGTTATAAATGAGCTAACTTCAGACTTAGCAACTTTAAACATCTTTAGTATATTTTATCATAATAGAAATAAATTCACTGAAGTTAAATATACTTTTTAGTTCAATGATACGATAAAATGGTAATAAAATTGCTCAATGGGACAAACTTTTATATACTGATGTTTCAAATTGGTACAGTTCAACTGTGAGCTCCATTACAAGCACAACTGTAATTTTGTACTGAACTGAGCTTCAGAGAACTAGCGATCTGTTTGTAATAAATGTTAAGTATACATGTGCTTTATAAGAAAATGATGTCGAGCATGCTATTGAATTTCTCAGTGCATATTCCAAGAGCATTGACTTAGGGAGAGGTCTGTACTAACACGCTCGTTGACACCCTTATACATGCAAAACCCAAGCACAGCTGTGAGGATACACACTAAGTTGTTGATAGGGTTTTTATTCAAAAGGTTTGTACTGCATGTGTGACTGCCCAACATATTGATAAATAAGAACTGGTAGCAGTTACTAGAGTTGAGTTTGCGTAACACTTTCCACTCCCATTCCCTATTCCCATTTGTTTTAGTTGTTTTGAATATAACATCTTTCACGCTGAAAGTTTTCCAAGCTTGTTCTCTGCTTGAGAATGAACTTATTTGAAAAGGCTGAGCTAAAATGATTCACATCTTTTTCTAGTATAAAGAATACAAAGGCATACACACACAGGCAAGCACACACACATGTATACACATATTCCTATTAAGCAAGAGCAGAGCTGTGCGACTTTTTCAGGCGGTTCTTCAGCCACACTTACAGCCACACTTACAGGGAACAGAAGCCTGAGATTCAGAAGCGCTGTCTTTGCTCTCCTCTTGTGAAATATCACTTAACCACGACTTCTTGAATGTTGCATCTCTGTATATTACTCGCGCTGCTCCAGGTTGTTTGCTGAGACAGCGACGTACACAGCGAGCGATCTGTGTGAGATGATAGGGGCCTTGGCAAAGGCGCAGACATGCACGTCAGCTGCCTCCGTGCTGCAAACGCTTCTTGGTCACCTCCTCAGTGCGCTCTGGGTGCCAGAGAGGATGCGAGTTAATTTTATAGGAAAAAAGGAAACAAAAGTGATTTTTCATCTTTTAAGCTTTTAATCACAGCAGACTGCTGAGTGTATCCTCAGCATTATGGCACTATTTAGCTAATAATTCCACATACTTTGAACACTCTGGGGCTTTGTTTCCAAGCCAGCCAAAGTTTTGAAAGTTTTGATGTTCTTTTTATAATTCAAACTTTTTTTTTCTTTGTTGGTAACTTAAGATAAAAGATTTAATATTTGTACATGATGAAGTACTTCTTAAAAGTCAAAAATGTCAGCAGTGAAGTTGTATGTTTCCCAAAAAGTCTGCTTCTTTGTTAAGTACACATTACATTTTAGACTAATTGTGGGATTATTTATGAGTTTTAGATACAGCTTCAGCAAAAATCAATGCAATGGTTTACATGTGTCACAACTTTTAGGCAAGAAGACATATAGGAATAATTTATATCGATGTAAAAATATATGAAGACATTGATCCCATAGCAGATTTTTCACATGGCCAATGATCTGCCCCAAATGAACATGATATAAAAATCAGGACAGGAAGAATAATGTTGAGAAATATTGAGGTTTGCATGCCTAACATTAAATCCTTAATACTCTTTTAATATAGTTCCTAACTGGAAATAACTAAATAAATACCCATCATTTTAGTGCATTTACAGAGCTTCAGGACATGGTTGCCATGGAAGAAAATTGCATAACTTGTGTTCTAAAGCTGATATGTATGTCTGCAATTTCCTTTCTCCTTTAGCCTCTTTTAGTTTCATTAATTGTGGGTGTTGCTTAGAGAGGTCTTAGAGAGCCCACAAGGGACAAATATTTGAGTTTCAAAAGCATGGAACTTATTTTATGTTTTGAACTTTCACAGTTTCTGTGAAAAGCTAATGTCTGCCTAATACTTTCAAAATTTGAGTTCCTAAGGTTGCGATTAATATACCGCCTAGATCCCAACAGGATAATTACAAATTAATCAGGAGTTCAAAACTCCCAAATGGAGTGCTATAAGGTTGCCATCGCTTTAAAGGATTCCTTTTCTGCTTTCAGAGAAAGGAAAAGAAATCACAAAAGACTCTGATCTTGGCTGGATGCAGCCCCTTCTCTGTTCTGTAGGTATTCAAGGATACAAAGCTGGAGGTTCCATAATTTACCAATTAAGACGGCTTTTTAGTGAGTTCAGCAGTACATGCTTACAGCACTAATCCTACCACAAATCATTAAACTAGTTAGGCACATAAAAACAATGCTTAATGGCTAGAGTGGCACACAGAAAGCATCTGACTCCTTGCAGCAGCAGGAGCGCCTGTGTATGGATGAGTATCTGTGTGTGAGTCTAGTTCTCGTACAGAAACCACACAAATGTATTTGATTTTTAGCAACTCTACCGCATGAGACTTTGCAGTCGCTTCTCACAGTCATTATTTGGCTTAAAAATCCTTCCAAGTTTCAAGCCACTGTTACAGAGCTTTATCTGTCAGAAAACTGTTGCTAGGAATCTTTCCATTAGAGGAAGAGAGCTGGATCAAGCTCTTCCATGTAAAGCACATTTTATCTGGCTCTCCAGGCTTTGTTCCTGGCTGTCTGTAGCATTTCTGGAAGACTGTTGACTTCGAGTCTCTCCTCTCTGTCTGCACACACGCACAATGCAAATGACAACTTCACCTCAGAGGCATGTTGCAAAGTTTCACTTATGAACAGACTGTGTGAAGCTGCTCAACTAACGAGAAGTTTTCTGATTTATGGACATCTCAGGGGAGGTCAACAAAAGCAGCAGTAAAGCTAAATAATTAAGGGGTTTTATGAAATTCAGAAATAAACCTGGTTTTGTTTGCAAAAGTCTTCTCATATGCAAGATGACCATCCATGCTATCTTCTCTTATTGTCTTCTCACTTAAAATATCTTCCACATCTAACTACATCTCCTTAGTGGCTTAACATCAATATAAGATATAGCCCTAACACCTGAAATATTACGTATGTATAATATAAAACTGGAAGCATAGGGAGTGATAAGAAAAATATCTTAAAAGAAAGGAATGGATTTTTCCCTAATTTCTTAAGCATTTAACTTGCTTAATGTACATAAAGTGACTGTGAAACAATGAGTAAAAATTAGACTGCATTTTATTTTGTGAAGAACACTGGAAAGTTGGCAAGAGGTAAGATTTTGCAATGAAATAGGGAGGTGAACAAGTTGTAAATGATTCTAATATCTTCCAGATGGCATATTTTACTTGGGAACTGAGCTTAGAGTAATTAGAGGCATGTGAATTTCCTATAAATGCTAAACTTCACCAGTTTGACACCAGAAAGCTCCATCGTCTCTGAAGTCTTTAAAACGCTAAGTGTTTGCTTTTCATCCACTTAAAGTGGAAGCCATGGATTTGTAAATTTGTCGTATTTGATAGACATAAATCTATTTTTTTCCCAAGAAAAGACAGCATTTTTTCCATGCCAGAAAGTTATGAACTCAAGTTCCCACAAAAGAGGCTTAAAATTCATAGTTTCTTCCCAGAAGGAGTTTTCATTTTTATATACTGGGATCGTTATAAAGTAATTTATTACACTGTGTAGCAAACAGTGAAATGATTAAAGTTTGCCCTAACTTCAAGATTAAATCTTCTCATTGCTACAATGTTTTTTTTTGCAGATAGTTATGCTGAATTACTTAGCAGATGAATTTTGCTGCTGCTTCCCTTAGGACACTCAAATAGTCAAATGGCAAAACCTGGTCCACAGCTTCTGATTCTTTTTTTTTTGCATGACATTGTTATATCATTCCAGGGGTGAATCTTGATGCTTACTATTCCATTGAAGATTTTTCCATGTTTTATTTGATGTAAATAGAATAAGACTAAGTAAATACAAGGGAAAATATTCTGTCATCACTCACCCCATTTATCAGTGAAAACTGGCTTAGATCCATTGACATAAAGAGGCTAATCTCATTTGCAGCAGCTAAAGATCTGTCTACTGTTCTCAGTGGAGCAGTATAGATAAAAGTACAGATATAATCTTGCTTGTTTAGTTTAGATATGCATTCTGCCAGTCTCCAGTATTCAAAAACCACAAGCCAAATGACCAGAAGAATGTGATAAGAATAATCAGATTTTAAAATAGCAGTGTCTTTTTTATTACTTCTGTTATTTTACTTTTACCTTCGGTCAAGGTATGTTGCATTTCAGTTTTCTGTGCCGTGGAGAGAATTAAAAGTTTAGTTTTTAAGTGAAAGATCAAATCATGAAGTATTAGATAATTCTAGTGTAACCAATGTAGATTCTAGAAACCAGTGTAAAAACAAGACTCTTGCTGGCATTAGTCGCAATTAATTGGTTACAGTGAGTAACTGTAGATCTTCTTCAATGTCTTTGTTACGTCTTTTCTCTTTTTCAGTACAGCCTTGTACTAAAATAGACACTCACTAGCTCATTCTTAATGGAGACTCACTAATGGCATTAGTAAATTACTGAACAGTGGCCAAATCCCAATGGCCTTATTCCCAGAAATCTCTTAGTTTGACAGGACCTTTGTATGAGTAACTTCAGTGAATTTTGGCCCTGGGTGAAGACCATAAAAGCACCAGCTTCTGACTCACAAAAGCCTAACGGAAACAAAAGACCCCTAGACTGACAGGGATTTCAGTAAGCTACAAATCATTAATCAATTGCAAATTTCTTAATTAAATATCCATCACTTCAGGGAGCTTTGGGTTCATTTGATTCGCTCTGTTTCTGCGGGTGCTTTCTCCTCCACGAGCCCTGTGGAGGACAGGCTCTTGCCAAAGGTGCTCCTTCCCCCATGCTGCCTCTGTGATCCCTTTTAAACTGTATGAGTGCCCACGCTCTGAAGTGTGCTCTCAGTGTTTTAATAGATTTTAAAAAAAAATGATGACTTCACTTACCCTGTCAAAGGCTCATTCACCCTAGTGGGTGATTTTAAGAGGATGAAAAAGGCTGAGATCTCCATTGGGAAGCCAGAGGTAGATGCTGGGAATGAGCAACTAGATTTGTCCTGCAGGATGATGTGAGA
>JAUBOD010000819.1:5731697-5745536 GCA_032353885.1 Nothura maculosa | reverse complement strand
GCCATGATAAATGTAGTGGGAGCCTGAGAGTTGCCTTTATTTCTTATCTAGCTTTTTAACCAAAGGGACACTGAAGGAGATACTGAGTTCCAGACTGAAAACATGAGATTCATATCACCCAATATTTGGCCCATTTGAAATATCTGTCCCCTTGGCTCTGGCAGCCAGCCTGCCTTACAACAGATGAATGGCCTCATGACTACAAGAGGATCTGATAGAATGTATTGACGTTCTATATTCCTAACCTTAGGTGGATTTAATTAATAGTTTAAAGTGAAAGGAAAGACACTTTTGAACAGGAAGACAAAAGATTTTCTGGCTTAATGGCACCTCCTACAAGGAGTAAATGAAACGATTTCCACAATCATCTCTCTTTCTTTTACACCTTGTTTTGCCTGCTCTCCCTCTTTTCCCACCTTATCTCTTTTTCTGTATTTCATACACACACATGCATACAATTTTTCCATATCAGAAGTGTCTACTCAGATGGACCTCTTTTATGCCAGGGCTCAACGGAGTTGCTTGTAGCCTCAGAGTAGATTTAATTCCTGCAGTTTCTTTACCGTGTCTTTACATCTGAAAATAGCTGTATATCTTGCACCAAACCATTCTGAACATTCAAGGCAGTATTGAGATGCCATGGGTGAGCATAGGGAGCCCAACAATCTTGTCCTCACAGAGCCAGATTTTGGTTATATTTAATAAGCAGTAATGAGCCTGGCTTATGTTTTCTATTGCATCTATTATTGGATTCCAAGAGGAGTACTGAGCACTTCATGCTATGAATGGCACGCTCTGAGGTTATTTTATCCTGGAACAGCAGCTACTGGTGGGAGTGAGGAGCAGCAACCAGAATACAACCCTTCCAAATATGACAAGGAGATAAGGGAATGACAAAGAGAGAAGAGAAATATCCGACTAATGTATAAGGGGGAGATTTAATTAAAAGCAAAATGCAATTTCCCAAATTGGAACAGGTCAGGTTATATGCCCATTAATATCTACCTCTTCCAAAATATGCCATGATGTGTTCTGAATACTAATTTGATAGCTCAACCTATCAGTGTCTGCTGAAGGACAAAAATACCTGAGTTGACTGGATTCCTTCAGATTTCTCTCTTGAATACTAAATTTACTTGGGAGGTGGCCAGATCTGTGGGGGGTAATGTTTGGCACACTTGCAAGGAAAACATTTTCTATGTTGCAATAAGAGTATTCACATATGCAACAAACCAGACTGTTTTCCATCAATGAATTGTGTTAAGCCTTGGAAATCCTCTAAGGCTGCTGACTTCAGTCTTTAAGGAAGCTGGGCATCCTCATCTAAATTGAAAGCTGCCACTCAGACACATAGCCCAGCGCCAAACTGTTGCAACCAAACACATTTATCTTTCTTCTATGCCGTATCTGAAGAGCTTCATCTGAGCCATACTACCCAAACTCCTCAGACAGCTGTTATCCACCAGTGCCCCAAATCCTGTAACTCACGTTCTGTTACATTGAGAGTGTCAAAAGGCTGAGGGGCACCTCGCTGGCCTGGGGGGAGGAGGTGTGGGCAGTTCCTGCAGCTCTGAGCACACCTGCAGGTGCAGAATCCAAGGAGAGGATTCCTGAGGGACCTAAATAAAGGAGAAATGCATCAACAAGAGATGGACTCCTCTAGTTTTAAATCCCATTTAGACTCATTTACTGATGCATCTATTGATTTTGCATTTTATACCTTGGCTTCTCCATTGCCACTTCCCTGCCCAACCAAGTGCAGGGTTTGGAGGATCCCATTATGCCATGGTGGGGACATGGGGGAAAGTCAGTGTGTCAACATTGACATTAGGTGACTTCTAGCAACACAGCCTGTAATCACACAGTTTATCATGCCTGCACTAACAGCAACATTTTACTGGTGCACCTGTGTCAACACCACTCAGAGTGAGTCACTCACCCTTGGTACATGTACGAATTACCTTTCACATTTAGTTTGTCAAGGAGGCATAGGTCACATCTGGCAGAGTTACTGAGTCAGTGCTCCAGGAATCTGAAACCACTACTCCCTCTACTGAATTCACTCACCCGCTTTCCTAAAATGTTCTATTTCACCAATAAAAGCCTGTCAGCCAAAAGATTTAAAGATTTGAGCTTGAAGGGGCTATAATTATTTCTCTAGGGCTCTGTCGAGATTTCTGCAGCTTACATTTTCATTGTTCCCACATGACTTTGTATTTGTCATAATTTCTTCTAGAGCTGGTACAAGTTTTCATATTGTTCCAAACAAATTGAAAATTGCAGATCACACAGTATATGTGAATTGTGCTTTAATGCCAGACTATCAATAATAGGAACAAGCTGGCTGAGTGATTAATACAGCGATTAAAATGAGGTGTTTCATTGGAAAGCCACCTTCGTTGCTAGAAAGATAATATGACCAAATTTATTTTCCAGCTAACTACTTTGCTTAGTAGCATGCTGTTAACTTTGGTATTTTTCTCTTTCTCATATAGGACCTGAATGTTCCAGAAACTTTACTTCATCAAGTGGAGTGATAAAGTCTCCTGGGTTCCCTGAAAAATATCCCAATAGCCTTGAATGCACTTACATTATCTTTGCACCAAAGATGTCAGAGATTATACTGGAATTTGAAAGCTTTGAACTAGAACCCGATTCAAATACTCCAGGGGGAGCATTCTGTCGCTATGACCGATTGGAAATCTGGGATGGATTCCCTGATGGTAAGAGAAAAATGGACTGTGATGTGCATAGCCATTACTTTATAGTGGCCTGCAGAAGGCATATTCTCATCTTTTTAAATGTCGTAGCAGAGAGGTCCTTGTTTGATTTATGTGAGATGAGTTGAATTAATGAGAGAAATACATAGCAAATTAATTCAGTAAAGCATATTACAGTGTGAATTATTTTTTAATGAAATATGCTTAGTTTTGAGCAGTTGGTTTAGGGAAAGAATCTGCTTTTATAAGTAATATGAGATGGACCTGTGCTAAAATAAACATAAGGAAATCTTATGAGGGGCCCCCAGACTTCTGAAGGCAATGCCTGAATAGTGTCCAGTAGTTCCCTACAATCTGGTTTGGGTTTACTGGTTTAGCCCAAACTAGACTTTAGGCACAACCCCTCTAGCTTAGAGCCCGGCTGTGAAATCAGAGAATTCTTTACCAGAGCAAATATGGCATCTGTGCAATTCAAATCATAGACACTAAATGATTACCCAGCTCAATGAACAGTCCTGCAGCTAGCCATTCAGCTAACTTGGGCACACTGCAGGGTTCCTCTTACAGCAGTATAAGCAAATCCAAAGGTCTTGTCTTAATGTGTTAATTTATAATCTCCACTGACTAGCTGGGTACACGTGCCAGGCTGCCAGCTGGATACCCTTCTGCTATTTCTTTCTTTGCCATTTCAGTAATTTTCCACTTAGTTGTTGACCCCACTTGACCTTGTGCTTAAATTCGTTAAGTGCATATCTAGATACCAGCTACACCGATGGAGCCATTTCACCCATGCTCGTGTCCCCATTTTGCACTGAGACTGATGCATACAATACCCAGATAATTTCTTCAGCTTTTCCTATATGGCAACAGGTCTGTGATATCCAAGTTCTCTCCAGCTGGGACAGTTGCAGAGCTTTTCTCAAAAGGCACTGACTGGACAGGCTGACGGTCCAGCCCACAAGATGCTGTTAAATCTGAGTACCTAACCTCTATGGTGCCAAAATGTCTATTCAAACTGTACAAGCAGCAATGTTTAACCTATTGCACTTGATGCCTTTTTTCAGCATCTCCATGTATGCTACAAGTTGATAAAGAGACTCACCTTCTAGATCTTCTTTCTTTTGTAACTTCCAAAAAATCCAGCAAGTCAGGATTCATGTCAGTTCTGCTGAGCACTAATTAAAGCTATTTCAGTTTTCTGCTGGTATGATAGCCCATTTTAATAGATATTCTCTTTGCGTTTATTAACAGCAGCGACAGTTTCTTCAAACGACTAATCCTATATTAATATTTCATTTAAATGAAAATATGTAAGTTTAAGAACATATTTTAATAACATGTTTAAACTGCGTATTTTCCTAGATTAACCTACAATATTGTTACAATTAAAGATTTTATGGATGCAGCAGTTAAGTAGATATCTGCTTTTCTACATGTCAGTTTTTCCTTTTATTTTACATGCTTGTGTTCCTTTAGGTTTAATAAGTTTATCATGGCTCTTCTAGCATTCCAGTTTAAAAAACAAAAAAAAGTCGTAACAGTAGTAGAAAAATGATTTAGTATTTAATTCCTCTGTTAGGAAAACAGCATTGTAATAATACAATAATGACATCTGGAACATTTAATAATAGGTTTATTTGTATACAGCCCAAATCTTTCCAAGCTAGATTCCAGGACAATTTGGATTTAAAATGACATATGAAAAATGATCCAATCAATCAATTTATGTGTAACATTATCAGAAATAAATGCATTATTATTAGTGTCAGAGGGTTCCAAAGTGGTAATTTTCTGGTTCCCAAAAGCAACTGAGCTATACCAAAGAATAATTAGCAATGTGCATTATCAGCCTTCCAATTCCCTCACAGACTATCCAAACCCAAACTGATCCTGACATCCAGTACGTTTACACATTTGTAAATAGTCATCTAATTCAGTAGACTAGAAAGAAATATTTCCTTATACACAAATTGTTGGAGCTTGTCACAGCCCTAGAAAAATGCTTGACACATGATTCACTGTAGCATGATTTTGCAGCCAGAAGTTTCTCTCTCCTACTTAACTTAGCACTCTAAGGGCAGAGAGGACGTCATTGCTTGTGCATAAATATATCACAGGATGAGTACTGGAGAGAGAGAAAAACTATTTAACACAAGAACAAAGTTGATATAGGAAACTGAATATAGCAATTAAAATAAGTTTCTAGATATCTGAAAGAGACAATCCAGATAATCTTACAAAAAAAGGGAGAAAGAAGCCAAAATAAATCTAATTTGCATACAGATGGAAGTAGCAAGTTTCTGCAAAAGACTAGATATTATTGTTGCCTTTAACAAAGGGACACTCACCCAGACCTTTGCCCCTACTTTCCTTTAGTGTTTGAAAAAATATTTTGATGCTGCAATCTATTTTATTAACTAAAACAGTGCTAGGGCATCTGTCTGTGGTTGTCTCTACTTCTTAATTGCCAGCACATTTCTTGGCGCTGTCTTAGCCTGGGTCAACCTGAAGTTTCCCAAGCAATTGCTAAGCGCAGTTTGGAGGACAGTGAGCAGAGCTTTGTGCATGGCCATCCTGCTCTGCAGCACAGAGCCATATGGAAGGGAGCAGAGCCATGTTAGTCTGCCCAAAGAACAATCCCTGGCTACTGGCCACAGTGTTTCATTTAGTCATATAGATATAGCCATCAAAAATTAAGCTATTTGGCTTTGTTAATCTTTTCTGCTAATTTAAATTAATCTTTTTTTTTGCCCCACTATTGCTTACATGCCCAGTTATATTAGATGATAACTCACCCATTTTGACACATTTCATTTAAACATAGAATAAAACAAGGAGTCCTATGCCTAGTGATATGGTAGATATGAGCATTTAACAGCAAATCAGTGCACAAAAAAGGAGTTTTATATTTTGTTTTGGTTTACTACAAACTACTCCTTTTAAAATGTATGAAATATATATACACACACACACTATATATGTATGCCAATATATTTCTCTACATACATATATATACATAGAGATATATATACATGTAAATCCGGAGCTGCACAGCTGTGATTTGCAGAGATGATGCCCAACATGGTGAGAGGTTTGGCAGAGAGCAGTTGTAGCTGCAGCCGGGATTGCCTGGGCAGTCCCCAGGCACTGTCCCCCAGTGCCAAGTCTTGCTCATGGTTTGAGATGGGCACTGCCAGTCCCACCATCCTCAACAGGAGAGGGCAGCAATTCTTGGCAGATCTATCTTAAATGTTTGGTTTAGGATGGTTCCCTTGGAGGTGCTGATCTCGTTGACTATAGTGGGAGCTCCTGGTCACTAACTCAATAACACGATATCTAAATTAGAGCAGATGAATCTCACTATCAAAAGCTTTTATCACAGAATTTGGTGAGCTACAGACACTAAAGATTGTCAGAAACTGAATTTGTTGTTTTCAAGAAAACATTGAATTGTAAAGCACTTTTTCCCTTCCTTGCCCTCCAAAAGCAATATATATATAAATATATATACATACATTTTCTCTTAAGTGAAGTTTCAAAATGATGTTTAAAATGAAATGTCAAAATCAGCATGCTTCCACTTACATTTTGCTTCTTCCTCATTGACATTTTCCTGATGGAAAACTATTTTCTGTTGGAAGATTTGCCAGCAACTACAATGATCATTTGCGCAGAAGTTAATCCTTAAATGCTCCTTTACTGTGATGAAGTCCCTAAGTCTACCTAGTCATCCTTTTAGTGGATTGAATCTGGCAAGTGCTGGGTACTTGCATCTTGATTTTGCAAAACGCTTATCTTAGAAGCATGTGAGTAGTTATATTGACTTCAAAAGGAATTCTCCAGGGACACTTATGTGTCTGAAGTTAAGCAACAGTCTTAAGTGTTTTGCTGGTTCAGGAGGGGAATGGTAGGCATGTTGTTCAGGAAAGCCTCAGACTGGCACTTTGTTTCTGCATAACTGCATGCCAAAGGCACCCTTTGGTCTCTTCTTTCATACACAGCAATTAGTGAAACAAGCCCTGTTGGAGATTATTTGGGAACTACAGGTGCATTTTGTAAATATGCAGAAACAGGATGGTGCTTTGAAGAAGATAACAGGTGGAGTTGGAACAGGGGAATAAGCAGATCACAGAACAGAAATGTGGCATTTTGCATGAATAATCTGGACACCAAAAACATCTTTCCCCAAGGCACAGATACACTTCAGCCAGCCTTGGCTGAGAACAGTCTATTGATGACTTTGAAGAAAAATAGCCCTCTCAAATCCAGGACTAGCTGAAGTGATGAATTGCACATATTCATCACTCAGCTTTCTTTGAAGCTCTATAGATTGTCTACTCGTGGCTCAAAAGTAATTTAAGGAAGTTTACATATGGTTTGAGAACCACAGGCTAAGTATTATTGCTCTGGTCAATACCAGAACTGCTTGCACTGAATTATAGAACAAAAAAGGAACACTTCAGTTGTTAACATCAATGCAAATGAAGGTTGCTATTAATCTAGGTGTTGTTGTGGTTGCCTTCTACAGTCTTGTGAGAAGCTATTAAGGGATAAGAATATATATAAGCTCAGTATAAATAAATACTGGACTACAAGGACAGAATTCATTTTTGCAAGACTTTTCTCTCAAGCATCCTTAACTGTATGCAAATGTTTGGTCAATAAGAATCACATTGCTTGGAAAACACTGTTTACAACACCCTTTTATAGACCAAGTGTAAAATTCAGTGAAATGTCTAGCCAATGCACTTCCTGCATTTTCAAAGTCTGATATACTCTTTTTTAAAAATTGTATTACAAAATATTTCTACTGGATGTGCAAATATGTATTCCAATGAGTACTACAATTCCATGACAGTAAATATTCTCTTTAGCTAAGGGGAGAAGCTCTAGATTAGTAATGCAACATATCTTTTATGCCAACAGTTGTCATGAGCAAAAGAGAAGAGGAAATTGTAAAGATAAGATTTTTGTTTAGTTTTAAACCATGACCCATATTCTGTAAATAATATAAACCAGATTCTGTAATTATCAAATGGACATACTCAAAATGGCCCTAGGATTTCTTTTAGTTCTCAAATAGACTCTGTGTTTCAAAAAAAAGCTTGCAGTTGCTTGCAGTCTTTTACCTCAGAAGTAACTTAGTTCTCCACTGCTACATGCAATGCCAATGAAGAGAGGAGGCAAAATCCCAGATGCAGCTCGAGCATGGGCTGGAGCTGCCTGGCTCAGAGAAATGTCTTTTTGTTGGGTGGTGCTAGAGCTAAACTTGAGCAAGGACATTTCCAAGTGACACTTGTTCAGAGTAGACTTTCCAGGGGGAAGCCAACAAAGCGATGTGATGGTCTGCCCACAACACCACAAATTGCTCTTTGGTCTCACCGCATTTCAGTACTTGCTCTCCTTGTCTTTTGACCATTATAGTCTTGCATAGCAGTGTGAGAATTTATGAAACTCCAATTAATAAGAAAGAAGGGTCAGGAAGACACAACAGAAAAAAAAAAAAGAAAAAAACCCAGCAGCAGAGTCAACTCTGGCAGCCAGCAGTATAATGCCCTGGATAATTACTCAGACACTATTCCCCACAGTGCATTTTTTTGATGTTGTGACACCTGAAACATTATATAATTTGTTATCATTCAGAAGTTTTCAAGACTTAAATGGAAAAAAGGAGAACTTTAAATGTGTTAGCTATTTATATAAGACGAATAAGAATCTCTATTTCATCCAGTTCTGCTCAGATCAATACCACATTAGCTTGGTAGGCTAAGGTTTACATGTTGCGCAAAAAATTCAATACCTCTTTGTGTCACATTCACAAACTTCTTTGCTCCTACATCTACACAAATCAGTAAAGAGAATAGTACCATGATAGCAGGGACAATCTTTAGGAGGCTGAAATGCAGAATCAGTAAATGTTACTTAAACATTATAAGCCAGTGAGTCATGGGGAATCTTAAAGCCTGTCTGCTTTAAACAAAGTTCCCTTCTGTTTGCCATTTCAAAGAGGCCTTCCCTGCAGCAAATGGGAGGAGGAAAGCTTAGAGCACTGTAGCATGGTGGCCTCATCCTCACGAGACTCTTGAAGTTCAGAGCATGATCAGCAGCTGTAATGGTGAGGGGCCATCATGGGAAAGGGCAGGGTCAGAGCTGTTCACGCATCCAAAAACCAGAGAAAAAATTACAACTGGGGCAACTGGAGCCTGAAGGGAGGGAGTTACTTTATATTTTTGAAAATACAGTAATGCGAGCACTCCAGAATGACGACTTCCGCACTTCAGATAATAGAACCATAAAGCTTTAATGATTTCCAGCGTTAGAGGGAATCCAGCTCATATCCTCTATAGTGTGTTTCATTCCAGCAATGCCGCATTGAACAAGCCTGGTGAGAAAGGGTTGAACTGGCAGGTATCTTAACTGCCATGCGATTGCCAAGGCAACTGAAGACTAACTGTGGCCAGAACATGGATTGAAAAATATATGCTGGCAGCAAGAGCTGTGTCATCTAAGCTGCTTCTTTCTGACAATGCTGGGGCCTTACAGAAATATGTAGCTTATATAATACAGCTATTCCAAATTGGAACGGTTTTATTTGTTGGAAAAGGCCAATAAATGACTACAAAATTATGTTAGCTGGGGATTTTCTTTGAACTGTGAATAATCAGGATATATAAACATTTTATATTTTAACTGAAAGTTAAATTGGCTTCCTGGAGAAATGATGAGGTGTTAATTTAAGTCTGAAAAGCCAGTGGTGTAAGCATTAGAATGATGTCTTATGATTAGTATTATGATTGACTTTGCATGGGATTTAGTGTTATCTGTTCTTATTGTTTGTAAGCACAGATGTATCACTACTCAACAGCCTAGGGACCTATCTGTAGGGAATGCTTAAGTGCTAGAAGGCCACATATGTTGGTTGTGAATTGACTAGTTTAATTAAAGGAACAGATTATCTCAGTGCACAGGCAATCCAGGAAAAAATATAAAGAACTGGTTTATATTTTATTAACAGGCAGAGAGATCATGTATGTGTGTGTGTCCTTGACAGAGATATACTTATGAAATCCTTGCTCTTTTTAATGAATTAAGATTTTCCTCAAGAATTTTTTTACAATATCTTTGAATACTGAGCATATGGGAGAAAGATGCTTGAGAATGTGCTGAAAGTCTGAATAGGAGAGTATAAAGGGCTCATTGCGTCAATACGAATGCAAAACTATTTTTTTCTGAATTTGATATGAAACTAACAGATTATTTGCAGCATTGGCCATAAATCCTGAAAGGGGCTGTTCAAACCCATATTCCCAGAGTTCATGGTGTTCGGCTTCTTGTAAGCCTGTGGATACATTGGACTGTTCAATGTCTTTATCATAACTAGGTGCTTCAACCACACTTTGGAAAACACTTCTGCTGCTTTATGCATGTAATTTTGTGCATCATTGCTCACTCTGTGCACTTTAAAAGGTATCTTTTTAAAATCTAGTTCTTTACCTCTTCGGAGGTTTGTGGAGTGCTGCCTCTAACATGGAAGTGAGACTTCCGTGGTAGGATAAGCAATTTATTGTTCATTGCTAAGTTATTGGAGAGATTGTGCTTGCTATTTCCTGCCGAGGGAATCTCCTTAGGAGGCTATTGTAGTGGCAGCTATTGTTGGAGGAGAAGAGGTGGTTAACTATTATATTTTGTCTCTTTTCAGTTGGCCCACACATAGGGCGTTATTGTGGGCAGAACAACCCAGGCCGCGTTCGCTCATCCACAGGAATTCTTTCAATGGTATTTTACACTGACAGTGCAATAGCAAAAGAGGGATTCTCAGCAAACTACAGTGTGTCACAGAGCAGCGTATCAGAAGGTCAGTATTTGTTCATCCTGCAGAGTTCCTTCGAAAATATTCTCTGTTATGTCTTCTTTCACACCAGGTAGCACATGAAACTTTAAAGAAACCTTAAATAAATAAGATGATGAGGAAGGCTGGTTTTGTTTTTCTTTTTCTTTCCAAAGAACAGCTGCCCTTTGAAAATCAATGCAAGAAGCAGATTTCTCCTCACAATTCTATTTCTCAGTATTAATAGGAAGTTGGAAGAATTATTGTAAAAAACTGTGCTGTCCAAGGAAACGAGGAATGCAGATCAGCTGAGAGGTTGCATAAAAACAGTGAAATATGGACAATGAATGCACTATCCAAGCTTTCTTTTATTACATGGAATAAGCTTTGATGATTGATTTTTTTTGAGTAAAAAGAATGCTTTTAATATACAGGGTCTTGTTAAACTGTTTCATAAGCCATTTAAGCTCTGTTCTCTGTCTCTGATTTCTCTCCCAGTTGCCTCATTTTCATGCTTATCCTTTGGACAGAGAACGGAACCAAGTGAGGGAGGAGCAGGAGGAAAATGGGCAACGTTATGCCGTGCCCTTGCCAATTTCCTTGCTTTGCTTGATGATGAAATACTTGAACCTTGAATCAAATTCTGCTTTTTGTGACTTATTGTCCAGATTCAGACTTGCCCAGATTTTAATATACTTGTTTAGTCAAAGAAGACTAACTAGAGAAATAAATTAGTTTGATTTCCTTGAAATTGAAGGGAGAATTGAAATTCTCAGTTCTTTTTCTCCACCTCTTCTCTGCACTTATCTCTCCAACACCTCCTTGTAAACATGTAGCTCAGAGAAGGGAACAGGGCATATCCCAGCCTCTACACATGAGCTACCTCAGACAGTACCTCTGCCCAGGTTCTCCTTAGGTGCTGGAGCTTTAATTCAGGGGGCTGGAGCTTTAATTTTTGAAGACACAAGAGAAGAATTTAATCTCTGTGCCCTATCAGCCTTTGAACTCAGTATATTGACTAGACTCTGAATTGATTCTGAATTATATAGGTAATTTTTGTGTCAACAAAAAGTGATTGGATGGGAATGATCAAATCATTTAAAATACAGCACATTACAGAAGAGACAATAATTCCTTTAGGTCAATATTCATCCAGTTCCAATACTTTTTTTTCTGCTTGGTTTATTTCCTTCCACTGTCCAGGATACAAAGAGAATAGCTGTATTCTTAATATTTTAAAAATATTTTATACTTTATTGTACTATAGTATATAGTTTAAAATAAAAATATATATTTTGTTGAATCCTCTAATTTGTCTTTCCTACTTTTGTGCAGAATTGTAGGTTGAACATACATTGGTTTATATCATGAAGCCACAAAAATGCTTGTGCTACCCTAGAAAAGAGAAATCTATTGTCCTATATTGAAATGGCTACAATGCTGGGCTAAAAATATTTGTATAGGATTATTAATGCAGGAATTGCCATGGCAACTCAAATGACAGTATTAAGAATGACACTATAAGCCCAATACTGCCTTACTTAAGAGTTGCTAAAGTATTCAAAGTCATATAAAAATAACTTCTTTGGATATTCATATTCAAAGCAGGAAAATGCTCTCATTATTCAAAGTCTAAATCAGAAATCTGACCATGGTAATGATGGTAATTTATTTTTCTTCAGATTTCCAGTGCATGGAACCACTAGGTATGGAGTCTGGAGAAATTCACTCTGACCAAATCACTGTCTCCTCCCAGTACAGCACTATCTGGTCTTCAGAAAGGTCCCGACTAAATTACCCTGAAAATGGATGGACGCCAGGGGAAGATTCTAACAGAGAGTGGATACAGGTAAAACGATAATGTTTTAAAGATATTATTAATAATGCCTGTGGAGTTCATTGAATGTTGAGAATGCAAAAGAAAGAGCAAAATACAGCAAAGACTTCTATATAATCTAAGAATCATTTTGAGTGAATAGCTCACATTCCCTATTAGACACACACACACACAGACTGACTCCCAGAGGCATAAAAGAAGAAAAGGTCAGGAAGATTAATTCTTCTGCTTCCCACGTCTATTGTTTTTTCAGTCTTCTGGGCACAAATAAGAGATTTTGGTTTAGCGGAAAAGTCAATATTAGTTTAACATGCACTTAAAGTGGAATGTCCCAGTAAACTGAGTATGTGCTGTGTCTCCAGCTGATTATAGTTAAGAATTAATATGTGGCATGGTGTTTTAATGCACTCAGATTTCACCTTAAAAGACCTAAGTCCCTTCTAGAGTATGTTACATATGACATGAGTTTACAAGTATCTGTCTAGCAGCTCTTCCATACCATTAGATGTAACATTCTCCATTAGGATTCGCTGTCTTGGCTTTGTTCTGTTAATGTAGCAGAAATCCTGCAAACACTTGTGTTCATGAAGAGTCTTCTTGAGTTCAATCAGTCTACTTGGGCTTAGTGCTTGCTGTTTGTTACAGGCCTGTTTCTTGAACAGATTGAAATTTTCATATGAATTATTGTTTACAAATAACTATCCTAATAGGATAAATAATTAATTTTATTAGATTAAAAAAACCTAGGGATTTATCTTAACTACATTGGTTGAGTCACACTTCTTTATTGTGAGCAAAATTCTATTTATATTGGCAAAAACTGGGAGAAAGTCTTGAGCACATTAGACAAATAATATTAATATTGAAAAATCATTTATATATTTTAAGCATTCCTTTTCTTCTGTTGCTTTCTATAGGAAATTACTAACTGACATATAAAAACAATGCATCATTAGCCATCAATAAGAATGGTCACATTGATGTTTCCTGTGAGGTCTGCTGTCTGCAAGAAAGCTTAAAAACATGCTGAGTAGTAGTTACCAAAGGGAAGAAAGGGGGTGGGGGGAAATCTTTCATTTCTGATCCTTTGCACACAATGGGACTCTCAGGTGTCCTGCTTTGGCGCCCCTACACATCCTGAGCTCCTGACAACTTGATAATCATGGCTGAAGGACCTAATCAGGCTCCAGAGTGGCAAAAAAACTGTTGATCCTTTTCTTCCCTTACTTAGGAATAACTGTTAAAATCTCCCCAGTCTTATCTAAGTGCTTGGCTTGTTATTAATCATTGCTGTTTGAAATCCACGGAATGCCTGTGGAAAAAGGGTGGAATGCATCAGAATTGAATTCCATGTGTTTCATCTGGACATATGGCTGCTGCTTTTTCTTTCTTTCTTTCTTTCTTTCTTTCTTTCTTTCTTTCTTTCTTTCTTTCTTTCTTTCTTTCTTTCTTTC
>JAUBOD010000819.1:5666844-5682526 GCA_032353885.1 Nothura maculosa | reverse complement strand
GGCATTAGGCTGCATACTCATTGGCATATATTCCTCTTCCACTATTCTACTTCTGCAGGGAAAAATATTCTAACTATTCTTAATTTGCTGCTGATTGTGAAGCTTGAAAAGCAAGTATCAAATCTTTTCTCTTCAAGGGAAAATTGCTGGGGGTTTCAAACAGATGCAACAACAGGAATGCTTCTGGACATAGCTGCTTTGTGATAACCGCCATGGGGTCTGGGCTCAGAAGGTCACTGTGAAAATTGTTGTCTGTATAATCACTATACCCAAATTCATTTAAAATGTAGTTAATTTCTACATGACAACTAGCCACAGGGGTTTTGAGGACAAAGAAGTGAAATTTATTACTAAAAAATAAAAATCTCAAGAGTGCATTAAGTTGTGAAAACAAAGACAAGTATTTCAAATTAAGAAGAAAATTCTCTCTTTACTCTATGGGAAATTAATTAGTCTAGAAGGTGATAGCTACTTAACACTAACCCCCCAGCTTTCCACACGAAACACTGGTAGATGAGCTAAAGCAAAGGCAGAAATGGTGACAGGCTTTGCAATCCTGCCGGTACAGCATTCCAGGTTTCATTTCAGAAGCTGAATTGTAAGCTTGGAAACTGGTCAGAGAGATAACAGATGGGTCAGCTGCAGCCAAGCACTGCCAGGGATGCACAGCCCTGGGGCTCAAACCCTGGCGCCAGGGCGAGCGTGTGGGGCAGGGGATGAGCAAACCCGGCCGTTACTCCACCCGTCAAAGGTGCCAGTGGAGGCAGCAGCTGCGCGACCGCAGCGCTGAGCCCTGTCTCACTGCCCTGCACTTCAGCAGGACAAAAAATACAGCAAAAGACCCAGCAAATGACAGGGGCCAAAAGAGAGGAGCAGAGAAGGGGCAGGGACAGCACAGCCAACACCACAGCTAGATAAAGCCTGAAATTACAGCAGTGTGCAAACCTCTACAGACCTCTACAAACCTCTACAAATCTGCCCATGGGGCCAAAGCTACTGGCTCCTGTGGAAATAAAAGTTCCTCGAAGTTAAAAGTACCCTTTGCAAGGCACATGAGGACTTCACGTGCATACTGGACTAAGCTGTATCCTCATGTCTCTTATTACATGCAATTAGCCTATTTTTAATTCCATTCTCCCAAGCAGCTCTCCCAAAGCAGTAGATTTTGCAGTAGATTTTGCTTTTCAGATCACTGGTAAATTTGCTGACATCGTGGATGTCCCACAAGTAATTCACTCTCCATTCCCTATTTCTCCTGTTCCCTGCAACGCACTATGCCTAACTGCATATTGCTTTAAGCAACATTAATTTATTAGAGCTTTAATTTCTTCCTTTATAGCATTTTATGCATCAAGCCATCCATAACCACAATTTTATCTACAAGTGTTTGTTAAATTATAACATTCTGTATCTTATTTTTTGGTCATGGGATACTTTGTATAGATCTTTTATTTGCCCATTAGTCCCCCCACAATCCCTAATTGCTTTGCTACAGTAGGTCAGTTCCCTGTATAAACCTCTATTCTCGCAGTCACACACAATCAAATTCTAATCTTATCACCTCAGGACTGACAGTGCCTCAACACTTACAACTGAAAATCTCATTAAAAAGTCTTCTGGCGTTTTTCACAGATGGATGGAGTCTTATCATGTGTCCAAACCTAATTCCACCTTCAATAATCATATTCTATTTAAATTTATATGGTTATTATTCATCTCTAAGACATTTGATTCACGTCCCTGTCACTGTGCAGCATCACTATGCACTATGCGCTGCTTCCCTACAGAGAGCTGCACTTCCATAATCAGTGAGATGGTTCCTGTTGAGAAGGGAATGATAGTCCTCCTGGAGAACCTTAGGTGCTTGGGAGAAAGGTCAGGAGATGTTTGCAAGGACAGAGGAGCTTTGGCAGGGCTTGTCAGCCGTCATCATGACAAAGACAGTGTATTTTAGTGATGAGAGGTGGAGGAGGAAGGACTTGTCTGAGAAGACATGAGCATTTTGGATGACAGGAGCTGCAGAGGAAATTACCAGAAAGCTCCCATGTTCAGGTCCTCCACTTCCCATACAGAAAGCTTCACAATTCTCAGAAAATTACTGCACCCCAAAAATCTCTGGCATTTGCCAACTCATTTTGAATTCCTTGGCATGAAGAAAGGAAAGGGTAACAAGAGATAACAGACTGTTAGGGGAACTTAAAGGGTGGACTTGGCATTCAAAGGGGCAGACGTGTCTTCAAAGATCTGGCCAGAATCTCTTCAGTATAAGATAGTCATACTGTTAATATATTTCTCCTGAGAATCATCTTCGTTTCCCCCTTGGGTATTTCATTATGTATTTCACAGCCCTGCTGGGTGCCACGTTTACTCTGTGTCATAGGAAAAGAGAAGAGGCCACCCCATCCCTCCCCTCCTCTTCCACATCCCCACTGTGGCAGAATTCTGCCTCAGCACCCTCATCTCAGAGGCTCAGACTGTTTATCTTTTAAAAAATTCTCTCTCTTTCAGGATAAGCCTCTCTATTTCCCACATCAGACCTAATATCTTTGCATTAATCCATTAATTAAATATTGATATCAATGTTCCTACCTAATATTTACATTCCAGCTTCATAATTGCTAGCATACTAGTGTGGGTCACTTTCATTTTGCCTTTAGAGACTACTAACTAAACACCAATGTTTTATCTCTCTCTCCTTTTAACCTTCTAATCTGACTCTGTCTCCTGTAGTTGAATTGGAAAAAAAATGGAAAAAAGATACCACATCATTCCTATTCTTTCTATCTATCTGTCAGAATGATAGACCTATTGAATAAATAGAAGAAAATCCATTTATTTTCATTTTGAAATGTGCTTTTGCAAGGTGAAGAGGAAGTCTTTCTCTTCTGGTTGGAGGTGGTATTCGAAATATCTAGGAAGCAGTAAGGCCGCTACCACTGGGGTCATTTGAAGACTACCATATGGCCTCTAGAAAGGCTTCACAAGACCACAGAGCACACAGGTACCTGTGTAGGCAGGATGTGAAGGCATATGTTTATCCCAAGAGTGGTTGGCAACATGGAAAAAAGGCAGGAAAATTACTAGTGCTAGGAGTATATCAAAAGAGAACATTTTTATTCTAGACTCTGCCAGTCCTCAGAAGATGGAAGGTGTAATCAGGTATGAATCACACACAACTCAATCCCATCTACAGCTCACACTGATTAATTCATGATCTGCAGTTAACGAAATACCAAGCAGCTCTGAGACTCGGGCTAGGAGAAGCTGGCAGGATTGTCATCACCCTTCATCTGAAAGGTCTCTGCCCCTTAATACCAGCTTCAGCATAAGATGTCTCTTTTGCGTGTCCCCTCTCCTGTTACGCACAGAAAGAGCTCCCACTTTGCACCCACTCTCTGCATGCTCATATCTTTCCTCTGTAGGTCTTTCCTTCTTCCTCCAGCATTTTTTTTTGCCTTTCCTCCTCAACAGCATTAGCCAAATAAACCAGGCTCCTTGAGACTGTCTTGCATGGTACTGGGCACCCTAATTCCCACTTGTCAGCTTGGGAAGTGCTCTGCAGGATCAACGCTCCCACTTGCTCTGCTCCCACTGCTCCCATGCCCATCCCTTCCTGGCCTGCTGAAAGGTTTGGCATCGCTATCTTGTTTGCAGGAGGAGGTCACTGAAAGTTCACTTCAAAACTAGGCTCTTATTTGAGCCCATATTCTATCAGTTACTAAGGATCATCCTCACTACTTTTAACAAGTCTTCGAACAATCTATTTTCTTTTCTTCATGAATACTGAGGCCTTAAAGTGGTCAGCTTAAAACCATATATCTTGGCAAAGTGGCTGAATTACTGCTGCTGAATGGCAGGCCATTATCTACAATTAGTTTATGGCTCTTAATAGCTATTATTGCAAAAGATGGATTTCTTATAGAATAAGTGTCTTACCGAAGATCCTGTTAGTACTCTTGCTTATGAAAAGTAAGTGGTAGGTGCTTTCTGGAAAAGATCAGGTTACCTTCCAAGCTGAAATAAATTAATATGAGCTTATTACTATGGGCAATAAATAGGTAATGTGCATTATGAGGACTCCTTGGTTCTTCTTTGATGGATACTGTGTATAATAACATAAATATGCACAGAAGCAGATATTGAGAAATAGACGGCAGGAATGGTGTGAAGATATCACCATCTAGCTTAAGAGAAAAATAGTGGCCATCTATTAGTCACAAATCGTAACTTCCCTAAGAGTAACAGCTTTTCTTTTCCTGTTTATAAAAGTACAGTGGTTAGAACAGTTAGAGTAAGTGTGTGTCAATTTATTGGAGAAACTATGGATTTATGAGTCTCCTTGAGGAAGTGCCTTCTGATGAAGGACATGAAGGAGCAGAGAGTAGAGGCGGAGTAGATGGGGTCACGAACTTCATTTTACTTCTCATCATGAGTAATAGTGCTAAACTGATAGTCAGTCAGATCTCTCATTTTCTTTAATTTAACGCTATTCTTCTTGCTCCCTGCATTACTGACCCCACATTATAACTGAACCATGTGTTTTATTACAATGCTAAGCACTGCTTTAAATGCACATGAGAAGATTTCAGTGCTCTTTAAACTGCACAGTTATGTGCAGTGAGTTTTGTTCCTTTCGCATAAAGGACCATCTCAGAGCTAACAACTTGTATTATTTTAATCAAGTCTAGTTTCATATAGGTTGTGAACCTTAATACAGATTGTCATTTCTTCTAGGCTTCACATATAATGCACAGCTCAGCACAAGTCTGACCTTTGTGGTTTCGTCTCAGAACATACTTGCAGAAGGCACTTCATTAGACACCAACTGTGATAGACTTTCAGGCTTTTTACTAGCCTTCTTTGGAGATGCTGCTGATTACCAGCACATATTTTTTAACCAATAACACATTGTCTTTGTATTACACACAGTAAAGGCAATACACACATATTGCCTGACATACAACCATAATTCTGCAATTGAAGGCAAAGAAGGACTACAAGTACTAATAGAAAGAGTTTGTAAAAAGGTTTAAGTCTGTATGACTAACCAATGGCTATTAAATATCTGAAGGTTTCGGTCAGGTTTGGGGCTTTCTAGTCATAGTACCACGCATTTAGAAACACCAAGAACATCTCTAAGGGCAGAGGCACTTTCAGGCCTCTCTGAGGTCATTCTTCTGTCTCATTCCCTCATTCAGATTTTACAATCTAAAGAGAGAATCTATTCTTTATAGGTCTGTTGCTGTTTTTTATGATCAACACATCAAAAGCATTCAATGCTAAATGAATGTGGTTATTCACAAGGTGAATGGGTACCATTCACAATGGTTCAAGGGTACCACTCACCACATCTAACTATCCTATTTACTTGTCATCTATAAAGTCTTATCTACTCATTCCGACACCTGCCTTAGAATGGGTTGAACTTTCTGCTTGGAGTATCAGTATAGAACAGCATAATGGTTCATATTTAAGGCTTAAATTTGAGATGAAGAAAATAAAATGAGATAAATTTCCTAACTATTAAGTAACTAGTGGTCATTTTGTCTGCTTTTTCCTAGGGACAAAGATCTGAATCACTTTGATTGACTTGGATCATAGTTAATGACGACATCTTAAGTAGTGGTCCACCTGCTAATGAATTAGAAGAAGCAAAACTTAACCACTTAGGTAACAGTAGGATCCACAATAAGCCACAGATTTAATTTCAGTAATGGAGGCAAATAAATACTCAGAGGGCAGCCTGAACACTCCCTCTCTAACTTTTGTGTCATCTGCAGCCTACAGAATTATAGAATGTCTTAAGTCCCTCTACTTGGACCAACATGGATCTAAATGGGTCATTATTCAGAAGGTAGAATGGAGAATTAAACCTGGATTTTTTTTGAATTTGTTTCTTAAATTTGCTTTCTTTCTGGCTCACACAACTTAATTTATATTAAATTCCTATAGCTTGCAGTTTAGATGGATCTCTGCCTATTTCACACTCATCATTCATTTTCTCACTTCCTCATCTCGCGTTTTGCTTTCATTTTGATCGGCATATATGACTTTAGATAACACTATGGGTTTTTTTCCTTAGATTCCTGAGCAACCTGAAGTTTTACGGTTTGATTCTCCTTCCAAATTCTTCAATAGAAAGCAGAAGTGCAGTTCTCTGCTCCCTTTTGGAAACTGCAAGTTTCTGAAACACAGAGCTCTATTTCAAAACTTGCCAGGCAATTCAGATCATTATTTTAGAGAGTTTGCTAAGTATTTTTCCCAGCAAGGAACACACTTATATCCATGACAGATAGTTTGAGGGATAACTCAAAATTGCTGTCTGCTTTTGATACAAAAGGAGTCAATGTGAATATATTAATGAGAACCGACAGAGCCTTGAAATGACCTGGAACAAACTGCCAAAAGTGTTAATTAAGCATTATATGGCTATTGTTATTGACACCAGTGTGCTTGCAATGAACCTGCAGGTCTTTTCAGATTATCTTTCACTAGACACTTTTATTTCTTATCTCAAAGTACAGTTTAAGTTCAAGTCATGACATACTGTCCTTCATTCTGCATTTATATAAGAAAACAAAACAGGTCATAATATATGTCATGCAAATCACCACCTTGGTGAAGTTTGGGGTTTTTTTTTGGTTGGTTTTTATCCTTACTGGAGCTGTGCTTGCCTCCCACATTAACTGTGTGTTATTCTCCAGATGATACTGATTTGGGGTTTCCATGGTTTGGAAGGGCTTGACCTTCACCTCTTGCAAGCCCATTTTCTGTTTCTCCAGGTTCACTGTGCAAGGCTAGCATAAAGATTTACTGTGTCTCTCTTCAACCATTCTAAAAAATACCTCCTTCTTCTATAATTATCATCTCAGGTCCATTACAAGTTCTAAAGCAAATATAAATGCAAAAAAAGGAAAAAAAAGAGAGATCTCGGGTACATATATATCAAAAGGAAGACATACAAAAAAGTAGAAATTGTCTCATTATTTCCAGGTCCTTCAAACAGGAGTAACCAGATGCCCAGAAATCCACTAAGCTTTGCTGAAGCTGGGGAAACAAGTGAGCAATAAAAATGTCCCTGTTTCCCCTGCTACCTAGTCCTCCTCAAGTCAATTCTACAGGTATTTTACAATAAAACAATCTTGGATATTAGAGGGAGCTTTGTATGAATAAAGCAGGAAAGTTCAGGACCACTGTCCACTGTTGCCAGCTCAAAAGCAAAGATAATGTTCAACAGAAATGTTAGTAGATAAGTAATAAGCCCTGCAGTAAAAAGAAAACTGGAGAGGTGCTAGAAAAATGCAAATATTAACCAATTACAGAATCAGAGAAAGATGAGCATTAGTAATAAGCACAGATTTTTAAATATGAAATAATAATCCTCATATTTTGCACTGAAGGTAATTTGACTTTTTATCATTACAGCTTTAATATAGCTCCCTTGCACTGATGATATTTTTAACACTGAATTCTGTATATCATTTGTTGTTACTGTACAAAAATTAGGCCCTACAAGTTCGGAATATACATTCAGAACATAAGAAAGCCCCAGATGGCAAGTTTCAAATAACTACTGTTGTGAACAGATACATAAAGTCAGTTTTTTATGTCAATTCCTAAACTTAGTAGCTCCTATTCCTCAAGTGGTTGAAATAAATTGTTATTTCTAGATACACTTTTTGGAGCAAAACTGCATACAGATACTGGTTCACCTTAGGCATATAACTCAAGGGATCTCATTAAAAGTCTGATTAGCTGCTCTGAATTACTGTCTGGGAGAGCTTATTCCTCTTTCAGTACAGAGAAAACCTTAGAAGAAAAACCCCCTTCTTCCCCCAGAAGCAGTTCAAATGCTCCATGCTTGCCATAAATTACTATTCAGTGTAAGCCAAAGTATCAAGAAGTTATTGGCAAATAAGTCATAATCATTCAGCAATTCTGCACTTTTACTGAAGACTCTTCTGCTCTTAATTTCACTGGAAAGAATGAAAATAGAGGCAATTGATTAATATATATATATAGAATCTGTTTAAGATTTTTGACTCAAGGCCCTGGTGGCCACCAACTGCAGCAGCATAAATGAGCAGAATTTTAAAATACATCTTTAAGACCTGGCATCATCTCAATATTTCACACACAACAAAACTATATTACTCTAAAACATATTTGATGGCCATTGGTAGTGACAGGACTTGTCTTTTTGAATTCCATCTCATCTTTACAGTAATTGAACTCTAGTGCAGCTGCTAGTAGCTGGAGTTCAACTTTCCGATACATCATTATCATTTGATTGTAAAGCCATCACTCTTCTCCAAACACCAAGAGCAATGCAGGACCAACTCTAAGAATTAATATCCCATAGAACATTGCTTTCTTTAGGTCTTTAAAGCAAGCTGCCTCTATGGACTGAATAAAAACATATCTCATCAACTGATCAAGATGAAATGATCCCCTGCAATAGAGGTTTAGCATTGTAAGAGTATTTTTAAAGTTTAGTTTGAAATCTGCTTCAACACAAATCCAAGTATATTGAAATAGTTGCTGAAGAACACTTAAAATACCGTACATTTCATATCTGATCCTAGAGTCTATGTGTATAAAATAATTAACATATTCCATTACTCAAAGAGTGTGATTGCAGCGTTTCCCAACATTTGCCTTCCTCTCCATATGGACAATGGTTTCTACTAGGCTCTTTGGCTTATGAAATATGAAATAGTTGTCACCAATACATTTTCCATTTCAGTGAAATAAGAACATTTTGCTGTGGCAAATTGTCCAAATTTCTACCTACTTACAGGTTCAGCTCTCTCTTTCTGAAGACTTTGCATTGAAGGCCTAACAAGAAAAAGCACAGCTTAGTCATATTACTGCCTTCAGCACTTAATTAAAGAGGGTGCTACTAGAAAAGTGGATTTAATCACGGTGTTTTAATTAAATCTAGCCTGGCACAAGTCCACCTGTCTGGATTCAATTGTATATAGTTCTCTTTCCTCCTTACTCCCAGCATTACTGTGGCCTGTTCCCATTGAACTGCAACAATGATTCTCCCATTGCATTTTAGTACTAATGCAACAGTGATTGTCCCATTGCATTTCAGTACAAATGAAGGAGAATGGAGAAAGCTTCTTGTATAAAAGTAACTGTAACATCAAAGCTATTACTTAAGATTAAGGTGTCACACCATCTACATGCTTTATCTGTCCAAGCCAAGCAGTTGTGCTCACACTCTGATCACATTATGTTTATGCTAGTGTAGCCAGGCAAGCATGGAGTCTGTTAGCATGCTAGACTGCAAAAATTAGTTTGGAAAGGCATCATCTATACTGCAAGCAAAAGCCAAGTTAACGCTTCAGAATTCGACTAGACATGTTTATACAAGCAGCAGCAACTTTGTTATGAATTATAGAGAGAACCCAGAATTCCCACACAAGAGCTGGAGAGATGGCCAAGTCAAAACTCTGAATGAAGATGGTCGGTATTTTTCAGCTAAGCTTTGTTTTCCTCTGGAATTAATTAACTAGTTAAACACATTCTTTTACAGAGGCATAGATCTCTATGGGGCAGGTAGGCAACAAGAGAGTTGTTAGTGTAAGTTAAAGAACTCATAAGTAAATAGCCTAGAGGTGGGGAACTTGATTCTGTGAGGAACTGGGATTCTGGGGACAGTGGGCAACATTCTGAAGAAACACGTGTGATCCTGTGAACTTGGAGTATAAAGGTACTGAATATGGCCCAAGGCCATGGATTGGTGGCTCATGTGGTCATGTGATGTGGATCACTGGTGAAAAGAGCTCTGGATCAAAGGGATAAGTAGAGTCACCAACCTATCATTCTTTCATAAAAAGAAAGCAAATCAAAATGAAACGGAGAATTCCATTTGTTCCACTGTGGGATACAAAGAATTTCAAACCCTGATGTAATTCTTGAAACAAAAACCTTGGTTATTTGCTGTATCTTGCCAAAGATTTGCTGAGCCATACAGTAGGGAAGAGGAGTAGATGAATGTGGAAGGATGCAAGGAAAGAAGCTTGGAAATAGGAAACTTGAGAGAAGAAATATCTTCCTGCAGAACACTAGGAAAGAGTTCAGTTCTGAATCACAGCAGTGGGATTCAGCTTCACGTTCCTTAGTCATCCAAAAGCAAGGTGTCAGGTCTAAGCAAGCTATTCAGCCTCCTGTGAACAGAGACGGGCACCTCCAGATGGCAATTCAGCCCACCATTTCTGGATGTTTATTGTAGGAAAAGATGAATCCTTGATCTGCTTCACCAGCCATGCAGTTACATGCCACCACTGACTCAAAACTTCTTAATTTAATTAGAGTTGAAATGCCAATAGGGCATCACTCACCACTCCTACTGTCTTAATCCTCTCTCACATCTAACTGTTAACTTCTTATTTTTTTACACCCATCCTCTGGCATAGGAAACAACCGTTGTAAGATATTTGGCCTTCTAGAGAGGATACTGTCAGTAAGGAGAAAACACAGAGCATGCTATTTATTATTTTATAAGACTGATGGAAAATAGACAAGTCAGCATGGATACTGGTCTGCACCAGTATGATGGCTGTTATCCCTAAGGTCACATGTGTGAAATATTGAGACTACACCTCTTCCCCACATGAAAGTAAATACCAAGAAGTGCACATGTTTACCAGTCTAAAAGCTGGGCTGCATAATAATGGTACAAGCTATCAAGCATGTGCCAGTTTCACTCTCTGAAAATAGCACTCTGCCACACTCTCGGTTTGCTTAACTGTTTTGTATTTAAGAAGACTTTTTGCCAATCGTGGAGAGCACCAGTGCCCAAGAAGGAGATATTAAGGTAAAAAAATGAAAAGACATTTTTTACTGAAAATAATTGCATAATTAAGTAGTTAGCCATACCACAATGTGCATTCTTGGACTGGATTTGCATGATTCTGGCACATTATGAAACTAACTGCTTTCGGTTGCCTGGCAAGAGAAGAACACCTAATGCAAATTTGCATGTGCCCAGACCATCTTGCCAGAAGGCAGTTTTATTCTGTTGTTTTAACTTAGGGTTCAAAAAACCTGGTAAACCCAAGGTTTCACACTGAGCAAATTCTGGAGAGTAGATAGCATCTTTCGACTCATTTCAGTCTGAAGTACCCAATAACCTCACACTGCTAAGAAACTCCTAGATCTTGATCATTGAAATGGTAGTTTCAGGGAGCAGTTTTCTTGCTGCTCCCTGCTGTGCTTCATGCTGGATCCAGCAGCTCCAGATAGTCTTCCCAAAGGTGAAGTAATGATTCATTTCTGTGTTTTCGCCATTCTTCTCTCTTTCATGACTCCTAATTTTAAGAAATACCAACGCCACTGGCAGGCAATTTTCTTTTCCGCCATGAGGCAATTCCCTTCCCTATATCACCTTGCAGACATCTTGTTACTTTGTGAGTTAACTTCACTGTTGTGATTAGTCTTCAGCCTTTTGGAAGGCTGGAATAGAGGCTATCTGCCCTTAGAGATAAATGGTTTGGAAGTATTTTTATGCTCTCAGATCCTCTAACGTTAGTTGGTCTATTAGTAGGGCTATTTTTCATTTTACGGGGATATAAGGAAGTGTCACAAAAAAAGAAACAGATGGCCCTAATCAAATAAGGACCTGAGAAGTCCTCATAATCTTTCACCTACTGAAACCCAAGAATGGAGTTACAGATCAGACACAAGTCCTAGCACTTTATTTCATGGGCTGTTCCTCCTTTGCTCATGGACTAACTGTGCGGTTCTTTCCTAGCTACCAATCCCAGCACATGCATGGAAGTGCCAGATTTGCTCCCACACTTCATGTGGCAGCACTATCATCTCAAGAGGCTCAGGGATGAGCCAGAGAAGCCCCGATTCCCAGCCTAGCACCAAGGCAGTGTTAACCATGCCCAAAGATGAAAGGCCTCCATGAAGGGCAGATAGCCCCTCTCCTGCAGAGCGGGCCTCCTGCCATGGCGCCTTGGCTCCATGGCCCCCGCGCACCGCGACCACAATGCTGGGTGGCCAAACCACTCCTTGTGATCCACACACGTCTCGTCGGCCTCCCCAGCCGGATCTCATTTTCCTACACCAGATGTGCTGGAGCAGGGAGGGTCGGAGAGCAGGAAGGGGCAGGCTGTGGCTGCCGGTGGGGCCCCTCAGCACAGAGGCCTGCTGGCAGCGGGCTGAGGGACACGCACGTGTCCGCCTGCCACCCGCGGGGCAGAGACGTGCGACACGCATGGAGGCAGCGCACGCCTCGGCATGTGGCATCCCAGCAGGAGGAGCAGTGCTGGTGTCTGCAGAGGGGCAGGGAATAAGGCACCGCAGGAGCTGGAGTGAGGCAGAGGCTGGGCCAGGAGCTGGGAGGAACCACCATGGGGTGGTTTGGAGAGCTGGGAGGTAGGGATAGACGGTGATAAGCTCAGGGCAGGTTCAAGGGATTGCAGCAGAGTTAGGGTAGTGGGCTTCAGATGGTGGCTCTTAGCCAGAAGAAAATCTGGATTGTGGCTCCTTGCAATTTGGGCACCTCTGTCACAAGCATTTAGAGGCGCTCTGGGTGCTGTCTTTCCCAAATGAGTACTTGTAACTCGCCTTGATGTTAATGAGAATTGCACGCACATATCAAGGAGAGAACAGTCCCCCTACAATGGGCATGTGACAGCTAAAGTGCATCAGTCAGCATGGAAACAAAAGAGGTCATAATTTATGTAAAAGGTTCATATTTAATGTAAATGCTGCCCCCAAATGCTCTGCTTACCAGCCCAAATCTGTGGTATTTGGCAGTGGAAAATGAAAGGGGTGAAAAACTCACTTCTGGCAGGTAAATGCATAATGTGATAGATTGATTTAAAATCCTTGTCATCTTCCCTTTTCACCTGCATACATAACGATCCTCTGTTAGTCATTAGGGCTTCTTGTACCTTCAGCACTCCAAAAAAAATATTGGCTTTGAAATGATACTTCATTGTTAAGGAATTTTTGTCAGCTAGCTGCATTTATCGATGTATCAAAGCCATTTTACAAGAGATAGTCTCCACTTTGGCACCACTACCGCATACATTACGTGCCTTGCAAGGGCTTGAATCTCATTCCAGCAGGGAGTGGAAGTGCCAAGTGCCAGCGAGTTACATAATGAAACATGTCACGAAGCCTCTGAAGCAGCAACGAGCTACTGGATAAGTCAAGCCCCAACGCAGCCCACGGCAAGCGAGGGGAGCAGCAGCAGCATCGGGGTCATGGGCAGACACGCTCGGGGTGCCAAATGCACAGGGCAGAGGAGCAGAGGGCTGCGCTGCCAGAGCCCCCCGGGGCGGATGAAACATATGCCACCAGACAGAATTTTTCTGTTGATCTATTTACACCAGCTCCCCAGATAGCAGCAGCTACGCCAGCAAACACTCCTCTCCGTAGCCATATGTGCGTCTGCAATGAGGGCTTTTTTCGGCATACCGGTGGTAACTGGGGGTGTCGCGCTGCTTTTGTGAGCAAAATTTTGTAGCATGAGCCAAACCACAGAAAGAGGACTATGAAGTCACTAAAGCTATTCGGGCTGTCTTGTGAATTAAATCATTTTTCTTTGTCCTCTGTTTAGATCTTTACCTTGTGTTGCCAAGCAACTGCACGAGCAAAGTTAATGGCAAAGCTCCCCTTTTAGACCAGCCAGGTAGGAGGTCTTTGAACTGAGGGGATCCTGCATGGAAAGACAAGGACTCAGAGAAAAAAAAAATCCCATGGCTGCTTGGATCTTGCTGTCTTTTCCATACATTCTCGAAAGAGGATGCTGCACCAGAGACAGCCCAAGAAGGACTTTCTGGTGCATAATTTATTGCCATGTCAGTTCAAAGGAACTGAACCCAAAGGCAGTCTGTGAGCAGAAAAATGTAAGAGAGCGAATATCCTAACACCAGTAATTTCAGCTCCAGATTATCCTGCCAACACAACTTATGGTCTTAAGAAAAATCTCAGCTCACTCTGCAGCCCCTCAAAGTACACATAGCCTTAGTCTCTGTGACCCCAGAAAGAATCTCTGCCGGGATGAAATCCCACCAGGATATAAAGGACACCACAGCTTCCTGCCAAAACTACCCACTACATCTTGCAGATGCTAAATTCCAAGCCCATTACTCCTTGTAATTTGGGAAGGGTATTTTTCAAGTTAGAGGAAATTTTAATAGTGAAAGGAGGCCTTAAGAGAAATCTCCCTCCTTATTTATAGTCCCATTGGCACTAACTTTGAGCAGTCCCAGCACTCAAGGAGTTCTGACCATTAGGCCTTCTACTCACCAAAAACTCCTAAGCCTGGTGCATTTTATTCACTGCCTTTCTTATTGGAATTTTTACTATCCTAGTTCTATTTCCTAGTTATACCACAGAGCATCTATGCCTCCTTGAGGCTGGTATTTTAAGGGCCTTGTATTACTTTTAATTACATGCTTCATTTTCTAAACTCTTGGACTGAGGATGTATTAATTAGATTGGCCTAGCTAGTAATATTTTCAACTCCTGACATTACCATGTCTTGTATATTGGCATTTCTCCCAGGAGCTCAGCCTCTGGTCTCTGGACACTGCACTGGGACATTTCCAGCTCTGTTGGCAGAGAAAAACCTTGGGGAAGTTCATTTGTATCTAAAGATTCATAAAAGCACCAAAAAGTCATTAGTTAAAAATAAGCCTTTGAGGTGTTAAGCCAGTCCAATGGCATTAGAAGTGTGGTTTGACCTTTTAATACTCATGAACAGCATTACTAAGTTGACTCAGTGTAAATTCAAGTTTAAACCATGGTCTAGACAGAGCCTGTGAGGCCTTGCCAAGATAGAGGAATTCACCTCCAAAAGCTAGAAGTGCATTTGTGTCTCATTTAAGCGCTAGAGGCCCTAGAACACATCGGTTGCAACATGTAGTAGGTGTGTGAGCCAGCCACACTAAGTAACAAGGTGGGCTGGAGTCTGCTGGGTAATTATGGGCACTGGCCAAGCATAGGGAAAGACATGGGAAAGACAGAGAACTGCTGAGGGGTCATGGGATGAGTTTAGTCACCCCAAATGGAGGAATCATGTTTCATAAGAGTGCAGACCCAGAAGCAGCATCTCTCTCTAACTGAGAAATAAATTTTCAAGTGAACATCATGCTATATTCATAATTTTCCTCATTTGAAAAGAAAAAACTACTGCAGACAAAAAGCTATCACACTAAATAGAAAGCAAACTCAAGTCTGGTTTCTGTCACACAATTTTATGCAGTTGTGAGAATTGGCAAAAAAAAATGACAGTTGGCAAAAAATATATTCACTGCAGTATTTTACAACATTTAGAGGCCAATCTGGCATGGCATTTCCTGTGTTTCTATCTAGTCTAGTATCCTGTCTCTGAGAAATGCTAACACGAGCAGCTTCAGAGGGCAAGAGGAGAAACCACCAACATTCAAGTGACACAATCTACCCTATAAAAATATTGTACACAATGGTAACAACCATCTTATCCACTATTATTCATAACTCTCTCTCTCTCCCTTTCCCTGAACACAGTAAAGCTTAAGTTAACTTAACAAGGTAAATTCAGATTTGAGTAGTAAGAAATATGAAAGTTACTGTAGGTTTAAAACCATGTATCTCAGCTCCAATTATCAAAAGCCATCAGTGTACCAGTATGACAATGTAAGTGTACCACACTACATCTCACATTACT
>JAUBOD010000819.1:5629623-5641864 GCA_032353885.1 Nothura maculosa | reverse complement strand
CTGGATTTTCAGGAAACTACGGGAGGAACGTTTTTCCTGCCTGAGAAAACAAGCAACAGGAGAAGTGCCAGCTGCCAACTGTGCATTTTCTCTATTCTCCAGTAAAAAAAAACCAGTATTTCGATATGCTGAATTAAAATATCTGCAATTCTCTCTAGAAAACGCTCAGCTCTTTTTTTTTGTAATTATTTGCAAAGAATTCTGACTTGTTTTAATGAAATGCAATTTTAAAACAATTCTGGCAGCACCTAGTGGAAAAAAAGTAATCGCACAGCCACTCATTTAAGAGTGTTATGAGACAATCCCATGTGCAGCAATGCGCCCTGGCCTCGCAGGGCCACTAGGCAAAGGAGCAAATTGTAAAAAAAAATGGAGAAAATTGTTAAAAAAAAATGCTAGAAATTGGTTGTTATATTTTGAGTTTTGCTTTCTATTTTAGTTCACAAAACAGACATGAACTAAAGCTATTCGTATTATCATCCCATCATGTGAAATATAATTGTTCTATAGTCTCCGCATTTCCCATTTTGTTCTTTTTACTGTTGTTACATTAAAATTAAATGCCAGCTAAGGTACCAAATTGCCCGGGGAATTCTTTAGAAATTCAGATCAAAATGAGCCCAGCATTTGCAAAACCATGACGGTATTTTGCAAAGCCAAAATCTCCATTTTCACTAATTCTCCTCTCAGTATTACAGTTTAGCTCTGAGGCCAAAGGATTTCAGGCTAAATGATTTTCCCCACTGTCTACAAGCAGTTGGCCATTTCTGAAAGTCATCCCTCATGGGGAAAGTTCACAGGCTTGTAAAGGACCCACAAAAAAACCCTTGGAACAGCAGAAATGCAAAGGGAAAGATTTGGAAGCCCATCAGGGAGGAAACCATTGGATTTACACTTTAATCAATCCAGTGGCTAGAGCGGAGATGTGGATCGGAGGGGAGCCAACACCTCCAGTTTCCATGGTGTTTCCACCAAGCCCTGTTATTTATTCTGAATTTATTTTCCAGGAAAATAGCCAGTCTGTCTGCAAAAATATTTTCAAGAAAATAGCTTTCATAGCATGTTAGCACAATAGAATAACTGGTCCACAGATATCAGGTGGCTAGATATTTATGTTATACAATGTGTACATTTGAATAATAATTTGAAACACATTTGAGTAGTAACTTAAAGCTGTTAGTAGCATATTAACATACATTATACACAGTATTTCTGTATGCCCAAATTATATTTCTACACTATTTGCTTTCTTTTAGTCCAGCTTAATAAAGCACCACGAAACATGCTTCATTCCAGCACTGGTTAACATGTGCATGTAGGTCTGTCTGGTAACTTTTGGATTCCTGGGTGGATTTCCAGCAAATTCAGAAACAAAAGAGATAGAAACATGACATTTATCTAATTTTAAAGCCTTGAAGACATTAATAATTAATATTAAATAATATTAATATATTAATAAGTATAAAATACTAATATGTAGTTAATACATTAATGCCTTTTGAATCCTGAATATTTGTTTTTAAAGAAGCAAATAGCTAGAACTACCAAATGTCTCTGGTTTTTGGGGGGTGCCATTCTTTCATACGTACAGATGTATCCAGATGAGTTTTCAGTACTAATTACTTTTGGGATTCCTCCAGCCCCATCCCAAGCCATAGGTGGAACACTGGAAGGGACAGCTGGGGATAGGGGATGGACCAGGAGATGGAGGGTTTAGGCCAGTGGTAACCACATTAGGGGTGACTAAGCAGGAAGAGCTCCCAGCAGCCACAGCTGGGCTCAGGGCTGCCACCTGGGATACCAGCTGAGATTTAGGAATGGGGATAGGGGATGCTGGAAGGAAAGGGTCTCTGAAACCAAAGGTTTTGGCAGCCCTCATGGGATGGTCCCTCATTGGGACATTTCAAATTGGGAGCTGACACAAGGCACAAGCACAGGAGAGCTGCCCTGCACCAGCTTCCTGCTGTCAGAAACAGGGCGCAGTCTGCACACAGCTGCACCAGCACCCTGTGGGGGAAGAGAAGAACGATGTAATTGCACAATATACAATGATATCAAATAGAAATGTCTATATAGTTCGTTTAAGAAGCAAGAAAAGCATAAAACTGCCAATGCCCAGGAGAAGAGGCTTTACTAATTTCTCATGAACTCTCTCACCCACGAGGGCCCATGTTTTCACTAGAAAAATCATGAGTAACAGCTGCATCCAAGGGCCATATGGCAGGATAAGTTACAGCAATTATCTATCCAAACCCCAGTGTAACAGATCTTACTCACTTCTAGGTCTGCTGGGAACATCACTGCAGTATAAAACATGGGAACCTAAATAAGAGACGAAAAAGTCACTCTTCTTGGAAAATGTTGTAGCAACACTACTAAAGAAATCAAAAGGAGAGCTATTTATATCCTGAATTTAGCCCTTAAAGGTGTAAGAAATCAGAAAAACTGGCTTTATTTAAAAGTTATTTAAATGTTCTGAATTAATAGTAAAAGTAAATATTATAGATTATTACAACTGGGATAGCATTTGAAATTATCCTTTTAACACATAAAAGAAACTGGCTGCCTCCTAGGAGAAGATGAAGGCAAAAAACTTGATATTCTTTAGAAATCATATACACACACACACAAATGTGTCTTTATGGATGTATGTGCATATAGAGGAATGAACAGACCCAGCTGTAGATTCCACTCACAGAACAGTTAATTCACTTCTCTTTCCTTACTCCAGGAAATGTTAGAACAAAAAATGCAGCCTTGTATTAGTACTGGAGAGAAAGGAGGCTGGCGAGGAGGGACTTGTGTTGGTTAGGGAGACAGACGCCTCAATCCTCGCCCGCTCTTTATGCAGGGGACAGCTCCATGTCCCTGGGAGGACACTCTCTGTCACTGGATATAAATGCAGGAAATTAAACTAAATGCCACATCTTGTGAGCAGCCAGGCGAGGGGCTCCTGCTCCACTTCAACTGCTTGTTGTGTAGCATGGCAGAGAGACCTCCTCTCTCATTCCGCACATCATTTACAGCAACTCTTCTAGGACTCTCTGTTAGACATAAATTATAATATATATAGGTATATAATATAAATATAATTTGGCACCTAAATTGTACTTTAGGTGCCTAAGTGTTATTTTATCTCTTGCACTCAGTCTACCCAAGACAGTTCTTCTTTCTGTGCTCAAAAGGCTAAGCTAAATTTTAGGGCACTGGAGAATCAAACTACAACAAATAGCAATTTTTTGAGTGCCAAACAAAACCACATGCAGTTATCTCATAACCATTTTCTTTAACACATAATTCAATAATGTCTGTAAAAAGATCAAATGCTAAAAATAACCTAATGAAAAAAGTTCTGTAGAATTAGTTCATTTTTCTTTATTCCAAAAGATATTTCCAGAAATAACATAGTGCTTTTAAAAGAGTCTGTTAAAGAAAAGGGAGGAAGGTGGCACAACAGGCTCAATCCATGTATTTATCAGTGCTGTGTCACTTGGCTTTGCTCCAACGATATATCGGAGCAAAGGACAAGCCCACAGCAGCATGTGAGGTGTCACCAGCAAGTCTGGACCTTCTCCCACAGGTGAATCAGCTTCCTGCCTTCCCTTGGACTGAGCCTCCAAGTTCCTAAGTGTACGACTGAAGTGTAATTGAGTAACAGGAATCATAACCTTCATCTTCGCTTCAGTCCCCCTTCATTTTCATTTTGCTTCCCCACAAAAAACAGAAAGTGTGCACACAGGTAGTGCAGTATTTGTGCTCAGTCTCCTACTAAAAAGGACAAGGTGAAGCAGGACAGTTACAGAGCCCTCTCGGGCTGCCTGGTGCAAAGGGAAGTGTTAATGAGGGAGAATAAATAAGTCTCGCGAAAGCCTTAAACAGTTTGTATAACTAAGGGGTGATGCTGTCCAGATCAGCTGAGCTGCACCCACCCCAACCGTGAGTCAGGCAGAGGCACTGCCATGTACTTTTATGGTGCTGTTGCAGTCAGAAAAACACAGTTCTCTGCAGCATGAAAGAAGTCTCTAAAACATGAAGTATCTGGGGTAGGAATTCTTTACTACAAGCTTGCAATGAAATTAGTGGAACAAATAAAATGCCAGCATAGTTAACATTTCTGCCTATTTTTAGCCCAGAGGGCTGAGCCCAAGACATGACAAAACCAAGGGCCCATCACGTGCTCTTAGGGCAGAACAATTTGAAGCTCTCGTTGAACCCTTCCCTCTGCACGGCCACTCTTGGAGTACATAAAGAAGCCCAGTGCTAATAAAGCCTCAGCAAATACGAAATACTTCCAGCTGTTTGCTCCCCTCCCTCTCACAGTATGCATAACATCCTGGCTGGTAGAAGCCCGCTTGGTGTTTAAACATGATAAGAGGATTTATATTAGGGGAATGTTTCTGATCAGTCATTCTTGCTGAATAGCCGCTGACTAAGTGGAAACACTTCACAGAGAGCGCAGCCGAGTAAGGACTGAGTAAGAAGTTTATAAAACTCCAGAACTTGGCCAACAGTCTCTAATCTACTTAGTAGACGTCATGCAACTTCCTGGTGTAGCTTAAATTGGACATAGACACATTTCTTCCGGAATTTAGAAGCATTTCAATACTCGTAATTGTGTTTATGGAACATATATGGTAGAATTCTCCCCACAAAGCGAAGTACCAAGTGTTACAGTCAACAGAGAGATATGATACTTTTCAGGCCCTTATCTTCAGGCAGAGTGAATCACTCTGTCCACTGACTAGTTTTCTATCAACCTAGAAACTAATTGGCTGTGTCTGGATGAGAGAGATCCCACAAAAATCTCTCTGCCATCTGCATCTAGGATGGATGGTCAGCCGCTGTTCCTCGTCAAACTGCTCATAGCCCAGGGCCCCGCAGAGCCATGAAAGGAGCTGACACTAAGGTCTTCTCCTTGCTTGCTGCCCAAAAACGTTCATATTGCACTGGCCTTAGGGCAACAGATCTGCTGCTGGGGGCTCCTTGCAGAAGAATCATTTTTATGACGCACAAAAATATAATTCCAATAAAAAGCATCTCCTTTGTTACTTAATAGCAATGAAATTTTACACAAAGTGTTAGGGTTTTTTAGGACTTGTTCATAAAGAATAGTTTAAAAGGATTTTTTTTTGGGGGGGGGAAAAGGGCAGTACACTGGTCTTTTTAAAAGCCCTGCATTGCCAGTAATGTCTGAAGAAGTTAAATTATGGAAATAGAAATATTTTTCAGCATTATTTTAACATTTACCATTACTCATGTTTTCTGCTACCTCTTAGCATTTGGTGTTTTCCAAAATTTCATCTATAGGAAGCACGGTCCATTGTGGGAATGGAGGGGCTGAGCAGGAGCTTCCTGGAAACTGCAGTGCTGTCTTCAGAGAACAAAACGTGGCAAAACTTGCCTTAGCTGAACCAAGGGGAACTACAGGAATAGATCTGTAAAGCTAGAAGTAGGAATGAAGACCTAAATGCTGCCAGGTGAGATATATCACCTCAGAGTCCACCCTACACAGCAGAACTAGGGAATATTCAGTCCAAGAAATCCATAAGGTCACAAAAGAAACGGAGAGGAGGTTAAGAGCAGAATAAGGAAGATGGAAAATGGATCGCATAAGGAGCCAGTGTGTCTGTGATATTGCTACTCGCTGAGCAAGGACACTTCAGATGCACATTTATTTCGATATGGACTCATCTGAAGACAATTTAATTTTAGCTAAACCTCAGCGGCAGCAGAAAGGCAATGCCATATTAAAGTATGTGGTTAAAGAAAATACCCACAGATCGTGAACAAGCCAAATGCCTTTCAATCTCCTGAGAAATGTGACATCTAGTACAGCCTAGCTGAGATATGGTTTATTGCCATAAGAAAAAAAGAAGTAATTTTTTATATTTTTCTAACAAGATCTAGATTGATAAATTAATCTCCACAAATTCTCCTCTCCATTTATTCTACTTCCACCTTTTGAGCTTTTCTAAGATTTGCTTGTGAATCTTTCCATTATTTATTAGCACGGTCTACATTTTTTCTCCTTCTCTCCCATGTGGTTCACTAAACCTAGCTGGAATCAGAATGAAAATTTGTGTTTTAACAGTTATATCAAGTGTGGCAAGACCATCCCAGTACAATACTATTTACTCCTCTTTGTAGTTTCTCATCTGGGGTTTAACTAATGTGTTATTTAAAAGATTATGCTGCAGCCTAAGAAACCAAGTATTTCTTTTTATTAGTCCTGTGAGATACACAGTATTTTGTTGCAAAATACTGTCAATAGCAACTGCAACTGGCAGAGTCATGAAGAAAAAAATGGATGAACAGCACAAAACAAACTCAGAATTGCTGTGCATTAGTCTCTGCCCAGATGACAAGACAGTGGGATAAATCAACATTTGGGCACAATTGCTATTAGCACCCAGCTGTAACCTAAGAACAAGAAATTTATGACAGTTGTGCCAGTAAAAGGAAAATATATGGAGATGGTTGAAAGCGTGCAAGCAAGAAATCTTGGCTGTGAATCACTGGCATCTTAGTTCAATCACCAAGTTCTGCCAAAGGGTTTAAATATGACCCTAGGAAATAAAAGAATGAGTCAGAAAAAAAAAAAAAAAAGAGACTTGAAGAGGCAGAATCAAGAACATAATTCTGGGTGTGTAAGAATGGGGAGGAAAAACAGGGGATTCCAGAATACGGTCAGGATTGGACTTTTTTGCTTTTGTTTTCAAGTAGAAGAGCCGATCACTGTATACAATAGTGATTCTCTTTGCCCAGATCTCCTTTCCCAAAGGCAATATTTCTATTTATTTCTTTCCGACTTCATTCTTCCTGTTTCTTGCCTTGAAGTCTGGCTTAAAATTTTCCATTTTTCCATAAAGCTGTTCTTTCCGCTGTATACCAATGAGCATAAAGTTTGACCTTTATTCCTGCCCTTGCAACAGCCTCTTGGCTGCTGGTAGTTTGTTCCCCTTTTCTCCTTTTCTGCAGCAGTGGAAATCAAATTCCTCTTCTCTCATTTCTATACCTCCTACCCTCTACAGAATTCTAGTTTTCAGTTCACACAGTAACAACTACTGCATTAAATTTAAAATGTTGAAACATGTTCCTCATGGCAAAAAAATAAAATGTATTCCGCAGAGGGAAGCTCTTCCAATCCTCCCTGCTCATTTCTTTGGGAGCAGTGGAATTCAGTTTTTCCTCAAATGAGCATTGGCTTCTACTTTAGGCAGTGGGAATCCCCTGAGAAGCAGTGAGTGAATATGCAGGCGTGTGACCTCAGAGCCAGTCCTCATCACAGAATCCAAGTAGCACATGGTAAGAATTAACTGACTGCTGAATCTCACCAAGTATTGTGCATCTGGAATTGTTATTGTTCAGAATTATTTCTGATCACTCCTAGGCATCTTCCCTTGTATAACTAAACACTGAGGTATCTTCTATATGTGCAGTCCATCCCCATGTTTTTAAAGTTCTCCAAAATACCTATTTTCATTCAAACAACATATGGAGCTGAGGCAGAAACTCTCTGGCATGGGTTATCACCATCCTAAGTATCTCCTTTGAACATAAATCTAAAAAACTTCATTCTCTTTGCTTAAGTCCTCTGCTTGCTCACTTATTTCAGAACACGAAACGCTCAGACATAAAGATTCCTATATTTTACCATGTTTACTGTGACTCAAAATGTTTTACAGAACGTCTACATAGAATAAATAAACGTCAATTTATGACATTTACAATGATAAGATTTCCGGGCAACAACTTTGGCAGAAGTATTTGTGTGACAACCAGCAGCGGCTGTGTATGGGGGTAGGGAGAACACCGGATACGAGCAGAAGTGGCTTAGCTTATCCAAACATACCCACAGAAATAGGAGACGCAAGCTTTGTGGGTGAAGGAAATGCAAGGAAATGCTCAGGGCCCCAGAGGACCTCTAGGGAAAGCCGCCCTTCAGCCTCCACCACAGCAAGACCCATCCAGCTCGCTGCCCTCTCCACCTATGCCTGCGTTGTCCGAAAAGCCTGTGAAGGTCCATGTCCGGACGGACCCACACAGGCTCCCGGGACATGTTAGACACCACAGTGTAGATTAAACAAAACAGAGATCCATCCCAGTGTTGATCGTGATCCATACAAGGCTACGTGCTGAACGTTCCCCCTCAATGGAGGGGAGTCCAGCACTCATGTAGTGCCCTGTGGGCAGATGCTCCTGGGGAGCCGGCGCTCATCCACAGAGCACAACCTGCTACAACTTCCCGCTCGGCAGATCCCTCATCGTCACACTCGGCCCTTGCCCAAGGCTCCCGTGTAAACACAAGGCTCCCTATGTATAAAGGACACGTGCACTGCTGACAAGCTGCCAGCCTCATTCACCAGCTACATTCAGATTGTGAAAAAAAAACGGACACACAGATGCTGCTATCAACAATAATGACTGCAGCCATCCAACACTATCACTTCCCATTCCCAGTGACCTTACCTGCAATAAAACTATTAATTTTGTGCTTACACCTCTTGTCTTCTCTGCTCCCCATGCTGCCAAGCGTGGCTCCAGGACAAGGCCTACAGGCCACGAGGCCTCCCGTGAGCCACACAGACACATGGCCAGAGACAGGTAGATACCTACAGAGGCCGAGCTCTGCAGAGCTCTGCCCAAACACAACAGCAGCAGCAGCCACTGCGGCTGTGGGCCCCAAGGGCAGGAAAGGAAAACACAGTGTTTGCAGAGGCCGCGGAGCCCAGGTGGCAGCAGCCTGGCGAGCTCTCAGGAGCTTCCCAGCTCTGTTACCAACCTTGGAAAAATGGCTCTGGCATTGTTTTCTCTCCCACACTCACCTGTCTCTTGCATTTAAACCATGGTTTAAACCTCAGGTTGTTTGTTTCCCAAATCTGGTTTGGGCTTCTTAAATGCATCTATTAAAACCATAGGGTTTTAATAGATAAGCTCAAGACAATCTGCAGATAGAGAGTGATACCACATTCACAATAAGGCCTAGCCATGAAAGAAATTCCTATATATATTAAAAATAATGAACCGACAATAGGCCAAAGATTCTCAACCTGTGGCCTCCTGACCATGGGCGCTCCATGAAGCTCCACTGGGGATCTGCGACCCTGGGTCCCTCCTTATTACTAGTTACCTGGACTAAAGATCATCAGGCAGAATGAAATCGTGCAGAATGTCAGCGTGCCCCTACAGTGAAACTCTAGGAGCTAGAAAAGATAATTCAACCTAATTAAATCAGCTCTATCTACTAAGTAATTCAATGTGCAAAATATACTGCAAATAGTTTCAATGACATAATTAATACACTAAAATATTTATTTTCATGATTACTTAAGAACTCTGATTTTCTCAATAATGTGCTATGCAATTAATCATAAAAATCAGATATTTTGCAAACTGTTTTGCTATTTTTGCAGTTATCTCTGCATGCATCACTTTGACAATTCTCCGGGGATGGTGTATTCTACAATACCGGAATTTACTTCTTACAGTGTTCATTGAAAATGAACAAATGACACACAGAATTAAAAGACATCAGTACCCAACTGTGGTCTTTGAAGTTTCCTGAATACAAACCAAGTATAAAATACATATAAAAGAAGGAAATGGAATGGTATTTTAATATAATTTCAGATTAACTCCATTAACTCTGGTATTTTTCAATTATTATGTTGATTAGACAGTACACAAATACTTGGACAAGAATCAATGATATATATATATCAGAACACATATCATTTCATAGTCCTGCCCCCAGTATCCTATTTCCTCATCCATTTGCCATGAGAAGGATGTGGATAACCAGAATATGCTATCTGGGCTAGTACTAACAAACCCAGTCTAAAAATGATTAGCACCCTTCCTAGCTACCTGCACAGGCCCTGAAAACCAGCAGTTTCTTGAGCTCCTTCACGCAAAAAAACGTTCAGTCTCCCAGATGTCATGTACACCATACAACAGAGTCATGGCAACAAACGTTTTGACCTCATCTGCAATTGCGTCTGCTGGCTCAGATACCCCAAGAACTTTTCCTGACATCTTTAGTACTTCGGAAGTGTTAGAAAATAACAAATGGTGCACAGGCACATCTGCAACTCTCCAAAAGGAGTCCAGAAAGCAGCCAAATAATTCAGTAATCTTTTCAGCAGCTCAGGAGACTTCCCTTGCCAATTTCCCGTTGCACAGCACAGCCAGCCACTGTGAGCCTGACGCTCGAGCCTTTGAGCTCAGTGTAGCCGACCTCCAAGTATCTCTTTGCTAAACATTTTCGTTTACACCTCCAGCCTCAGCAGTCCACAACAGTGAGAATGAGGGGTATTTTTGGTCACTACTTGCTTGCAGTACAGCATAGTACATTTTTATTCACCATTTGTATATTCTGTCAAAGTGCGTGCTTTTGCCTTTTTTTTTTTTCTTTTTTCCTGAAATCCAGAAGCACAGAAGACCTTGGCAGACTGTTATTTTTCTCCCTCCAACGCCTAGATGTCCTTTTTTTTCCAAATCGCCATCCCTCCTGCTTTTGCCTTTACAGTGTTGCATGCATTGTAGAGAGTTTGGTTTTATAGCAGCTTCCTTCCTTAGTCCTATCAGCATCACTGATAATTTAATAGCAGCGTGTGTACTCTGACTTCTTTATCTGTGATCCAGAAAGCTCTTTTCCACTTTATTTGTTGTACTCACCCTTGATGAAGTTGCTTTGACACCAGCCTATCATTTCATTTTCATTTTCTAATACCACTATTACAGTTTTAAAATTATAGTTGCACCAATATTAAAAACTTCTACTAATGCAGCTACATTAAGAGACAACATCCTGAACAGCTACACTGGCCAGTGTGAACACACATTTGAATCCCATGTTGTGCTTGATTGAGGCGGAAGCATTGCTTTTTGTTTTTCTTACCAATAATAAAGCAGAAGAAAAGCTACAAAATGACTAACACCGTGCAGCACCACTTAAATTAATCATACCAAAACAAGAAGTGACACAAGCTCGAGCAGGGGGTCACTCGCAAAGACACAGTCACCTCGGTGACTTCTCTGGAGTCCATAGATTATACTTCTCTCGATGTTTTACCTCCAAGTAAGTGTTAGATACCATTTCTTTTTCTTTTTTGTAACAGCCATTCTCCCAAGAACATATTTTAAATACTTTGAAGCGTTTAAGGAATGTTTATAGTAAGTGCTGATTGGCAGGGCACATTCCACTTTCAAAGTCTTCTCCCCTAGTGAAGCACTCTGACACACATGCAGCGCAATGCCAAAGCCATCCATCAGTTTATTAACCCCAATTATTTTTGAAAATAACTATTAGTTGATTAGCTACTGAAAGTCCTGCCGTGCTGTGGTCCTTCTGAGCGCCCACAGGGCGCTGCCCCCAGCACCGGGGACACTGCTGCTCCTGTCCCCAGCAATGTGTCCACCCTCGGCACATCCCACCACAGGGCACAGCGTGTCCACCCCTCCGTGTGTCCCACCACAGGGAGACCTGGCTCCATAGAGGGCTCCTCAACACGGGTGGCCATGACTCGGAGGCGGCTGTCGGCCAGTTGGCCACCACCATCCCCAGAGCGGTGACCACAGCCAAGAGAAGCCACGAGGAAGCACAGCAGCAGGAGAAAGGGGAACGCCTGGAGGCAGGCCAGAAACCACCCAACTTTCGATGACAAAGTGAGAGGGGAACCAGAGCCCATTCCTGGTGTAAACTTGGGGCTCTGGCAGCCCCCAAGCCCCTCATGTCCGCACACACTCGCCACGGGGACAGGGACCTGCCAGGAGGGCTCCCCATGCTCCGGGTCTCAGCCCCCAGAGCGGCTCCGCAACCCTGGAGACCGCCGGGGACGAGCCCAGGCCCCGGGAGCCGCCGGCCGGAGCGGCCGCCACCCTCCTCCGCTCCCCTCCTTCCCCCGGGGCGGGAAACCGCCCGCACAGGGAGCAGGGAGCCGCCGCACGCGGGAGTGGCGGCGCCAAAGAGACGCCGCGAACAGGGCGGCGAGAACAGGGCGGCACCGCGGAGGGCGCGGAGCGGAGCAGGGAGCGGAGCAGGGCGCGCGGGCTCCCGCCGGCGCGGAGGGAGCGCAGCCGGCCCCGCTCCCGGGCTCAGCCCCCCCGCCCGCCTGTCGGTCGGTCCGTCCGTCTCTCCCGCGGCCGCCCCCGCCGCGCCGCCCCGCCCGCCGCTTGACGGCAGCGGGGAGGAATGCGCTTCCGGGGCGGGGAGAGAGCCCCGAGCCCGCGGAGCCTCCCG
>JAUBOD010000819.1:5596153-5607868 GCA_032353885.1 Nothura maculosa | reverse complement strand
TTTTCATTAAAATTTAAGAGAGCTGAAGATTACCCTATAGATCTCTATTATCTTATGGACCTCTCCTATTCCATGAAAGATGATTTAGAGAATGTGAAGAGTCTTGGAACTGCTCTGATGTTTGAAATGGAAAAAATCACCTCAGACTTTCGAATCGGTAAGAAAGATACAAATATTCCAACAAATGAAGTTTCTCTCCTGATGTTTTCCACATAATTACCTATGAAGAACTTTTTTTTCTTATGCTGCACTGTTGTGGCTGGTATTCTGACAAATTGATTATTTAGACGAATACAACAATACTTAATGATGGTGATGGAGAAAGTGGAATGTCAAGAAGTATGAGGGCTATTTCTAAGTCATTTCAGCTATAGAAAATTGTAGTCTGTTATGATATAAATAAGAATTCCATTTTTAAACTTATATTTTTTTTTGTTCTTCTCTCTTAGGCTTTGGCTCTTTTGTGGAGAAAACAGTGATGCCCTATATAAGTACAACCCCAGCCAAACTCAGAAATCCTTGTACAGGGGATCAGAACTGTACAAGCCCATTTAGCTATAAAAATGTCCTGAGCCTTACAAGTGAAGGAAATAAATTCAATGAGCTTGTAGGCAAACAGCACATTTCTGGTAACTTAGATTCCCCTGAAGGTGGATTTGATGCAATAATGCAAGTTGCAGTTTGTGGAGTAAGTGTGTATCAGTTGTTCTTTACTTCATTATTAAATAAAATTATTTTAGGAGAGCCTTAGTGTCTTCTGGGGACTGACTTTGATAGACTAGACAGGTCATGAATTTGTCTTTCATAAGTAAAAATACACAAGTAAAATATGAATATACAATCAGGAAATGTAAAACGCTATAGAGCATGTCCACAGCAGATGGCCGCACTCCAAAGACTTTATTTTTAAAGACTGCTATAAAAAATGAAAAAAAAAATCTGCTCACGAGTGTCTAGAATTTAAAATAGTTAGGCAGCTCTTTTCAAATGATTTCTAAACTTAATGTTTTATAGCTCTTGTTTGACTGAGCTATATGACCAGAATAGATTGTTCAATTGTGATTTCTACTACATTCTCAGATATAAGTAGAGGAAAAGCTGAGTTTTTGTTTACTTGTTTACTTTAGAAAGATCTGATCTAGGTCAGTGGCTTCTTTGTTTTTTCTGTAGTCCAACAGACCCTTTCATGCATCTGCGTGACTTAAACTCTTATTTTTAGAGGAGCCTAACTTTGCTACCACATTACTGTTTTGGTAGTCGCTGTAGTCAAGATTTCTGAAGAATAATCTGCAGTCTTCATTTAGAAGTGCAGTGCTAAGCAAACCTTCTAGGGGGGAAATATGTGGATGAAAGGGGTACCTGGTTTTTATGTCAGATTTTTCTATTGCCTCCCTCCCTTAAATTACTCAGGGCATCGATTCTGGAAGTTTGTGAAAGCAGGAAAGAAGAGCTTACGGAGTTAGGCCCAGCATTTACAGGCTGGGATGCTAGTGGGACAGTGCAAAATCTGTCACATCCTGCACTGGGTGGATGCAGCTGCCCCCAGCTGGCCAAGCCTGTCGGTTCCCCGCGCCCAGGCCAGGCATCGCTTCCATCTGATGGATGCTGCAGTTCTGCACTTGCTAACGCTGCTCTGCGCAACTGAGCTGCGTGGGGTGGCAGAAATGGCCTGGGCAAATCAGCTGTATGATGAGCAGGATGCCCCAGCCATCCCCCAGAGTCAGTGTCAGCCAGTGTCCTGCCACTGTCCAGACACTGTAAAGAGAACTGAAGAGACCAAAGTAAATCTCAAATTATTTCTTGTCTAGATGAAAATCCCGCAACAAAGGCTTAGAACAGACATGTAAATGAAATGCAAGTGATTTTACAGTTTGAGCAAATTTTGTAATTTCAAGGATGATATTTTTGCAGTATTGTCTCTAAGTGTCCTTTTTGCACATTTAATCATTGGCCTTTACTTTAAAATAAGTCAATGAAAATTACTGAAAATATCTGTGTTTGTGTCCTCAGGAACAAATCGGATGGAGAAATGTTACCCGGCTATTGGTGTTTTCCACGGATGCCGGGTTTCACTTTGCAGGAGATGGTAAACTGGGTGGAATCGTTTTACCAAATGATGGGAAATGTCATCTGGAAAATAATATGTACACAATGAGCCACTATTATGTAAGTCTGTCAGCTTTATGGGAAAATAATGTTCTGTGGTGCCTAACTGTAGAGAAATCATTAAGTCATCTAGTGTACTGTCAGAACACTACAGTGTTTCAACTTTACACTTAAATTAAGTTTTATTACCATTTTGTTCACTGGCAAACTGCTGGTTTTGTCCCTTTTCTTTTTTCTTTAATAGAATTTCATCAGTCATTCTCATACCTAATTCTGTTCTTTTTTTTGGGATTCAAGTGATATAAGTGCCTTTAATTAGTCTCCTTTCAGGAATAGTTTTAAATTTGTTAGCTGTTACAAATGGCTTTCACATGAGTTCTGCTAAGAAGCTCATGCACTGCTGTTTTTTATCAATTCTGGATTATTTTTTGATTTTTACGTTCCCAAGTTCAACCATGCAAGTAAAATGACAAAATGGGAAAGCATGAAACCACAGTTACTGCTTGATTAGTCATAGCTTATTTATATTCCCCAACTATTTGCTTTTTTTTAAACAAGTAATTGTCAAATAACTGAGGATCATCCCACTTCCATTTCTTGAAGCCCTCTGAAAGTTCTCAGTGTTTCAGGGTATTGAAGAAGATCACTCAGTTAGAGAGCTCTTCCAGACAGGTCTTTGAAGACTGCTTGAAATTTCATGATGCAAACTCTTTGGTAAAAGTGTGCTTAACAGCATTGCTTTTCTGCTTCATTGGTAAGTAGACAGGTGTAAGAAAACATTCAGTAGAGTAAGTGTAAATACAGGGAGCTTTGCAAAGCTTGGGTGTGCACATACTCCTTAAACTGAGAGCATTGATCAATAAAAAAATGGACTTGGCCTTTCTTTATGATAAACAATGCAAAAGGTAATGGTTTTGATTGAGATAGGTTTCCATAAAACCCATTAAATGTTATTTTCTGAGAACACTGAGGCTACGAATTTTACCTGGGAACTATAAATGACATGAGAATTTTAATTTCTCCTATAAAAAGAAAAAAAAATAACTGTATATCTGTCTATGCCTTCATATAGGTATATATGGAACATTTTCAGTGTGTATTTGTTTGCATTTTTTTGTTTTAGAGCTTAATATTCTAACTTAAGACTTCTAACCATCAACTTATGCCTTTTATAGATTATTTGTATTTATAATGTTAAAATATTTCTGGTGGCTTTCTGATGTGTGTCACAAATCTGAATTACACGTCATTTTTTTGATAGGATTATCCCTCTATTGCTCACCTGGTACAGAAGCTCAGCGAGAACAATATTCAGACAATTTTTGCTGTTACTGAAGAGTTCCAGGCAGTTTACAAGGTAAAGCTGAATAACACTGTTCTGTTCTCTGTGCTCCCCACAGCCCTCCTGTCCCCTAAAAAACTTGTGCCCAAACTGAGCCTTAGTTGCCAGGTCGTCTTGCTCTCCCTGGGTTCCCCGCAGGTCTGTAGGTAGGAGCAGCCTTGAAAGGCAGGTTTAAAGGGCTGCTTTTCCATGAGCAAAATAGCCAAGGGGAGTGGGGACATGGAATCAGGAGCAGTTATGAAAGGCTGTGTTTTGTCCTTTGTGGTCTATTTATACTCCTGATATTTCAAATGGGCTAGACTGCTAGATGTGATTGTGAAATAGGAAATGACTGAGGAGAGGAGGTGGTTATTTTTTCCTTCTTTTATCCTGACAAGATATTTTGCTCTTTTAGTTATATTGAAACTGTAAAGTGGTGATGGAGGTTGGTTGGTTGGTTTTCCTGCCTCTTTCTCCTATACTAGAAGCAGTGCTTTTATGTAGACCTTGGAGTATATGTGGTTAACTTGTGTGAGAGAAAGTTTTAGTGTATGTTTTACCATAACATGAATGCTTGCCTTAATTACCAAATGTAAAGTGAAAATGCAGATGGAGTGAGAAAGGTTGCATACTTGCCCTTTTTCTGGTAGGGATTTGCATGGCTTATTTTTAGCAAGTTTTTAACTTGTTTTTAGCCTTATTTTTAAACAAGGCTAAAATGTTGCCAATGGCTTTCATGATTTTTAAAGTAGTTAATCCTGGCTCCACTATATATAGCATTATGTTGCCATGAGGTATTTATAGCACTGTGTGTAGCTTCTTTTGTGGAAAGATGATAATTTTCCTTTTCTTTTTGTAAATATTGAAAGGAACTGAAAAACCTAATTCCAAAATCAGCAGTGGGAACATTGTCGTCCAACTCCAGCAATGTGATTCAGCTGATCATAGATGCCTACAATGTAAGTTCACATTTCATTCATGCAGTGTTTATTTTTCTTGCTTATAAATAGTTGTGAGTTTTCAGGCAGATACTCTGAAGTGGATTTTATATTTTCTACAAAATAAGAAGTTAGTCTACTAAATTATAAATATGTAGGCATTGTACTAATGCCACGTTAGATATTCAGAATGATGCCAGGTCAGTAACATATGAGACAAGTGAAAAGATGGACCTTTAAGCTAATTAAGACACAATTGCAAAGAGAGTGTTACCGGCATTATCAGGAAATGTTATTTTCTTTAAAACAAAACCTGTTTCCTGGGTACCTTCAGTTCATTGCCTGCCTTTCACATGGAACAGTAAGGAATCATTTTGTAGCATCTTGTCCCCAGTGAAAATGTCTCCAACAACCTCAGAGGCTCTTGGATGTGGCCCCACATCTCTCTCTGGATCTGTGCTGTGCCAGTGGGACAGCGCAGGACTCTCTGTGGGAAAACACTTTCTGTCCTTGGGAAAAGGCAGGACTAGCTCATGTTGGCCAGTGTCCTGCTGCTCTTCCCTGTGTCACTGGGCTCAGGTGTAAAGCGGGGCCGTGACTGTGTAAAGCCCAAGCAGCTCTCGTGTCTTGGCACATTGGAGCTGCCCGGAGAGGGGCCAACTCCACAGCACTTCCCTATGTTCAGAACCTGCCGGCAGGAGAGCCCTGGTCGGACCACGTTGAGCCCAGAGCCCCCTGTGTTTCCCACATGGGATGGAACGGGCGCAGCCGGGTGGGCAGCAGGTTCCAGAGGCTTCTCCTGCCGCAGCTCCTGCGTGTCCTGCCTTGCCCACTGTGCGGTGGCAGCAGCAGGGCGGGATGGAGCCGCCCTGGGCTCAGGCCTGAAGGCTCCAGCCCAGGAGGCAGCAGATATTTCCAAGCAAGTATCCTCATTCCAAGAGAAATGCAGCCTCCCTTCTGCTTGTAGCAGAACTGGTGACCGGAATTCCGGGATAGGCTTGGGATTGGTGTCTGGACAGTGCACAGTCTTAACATGTCTTTCTTGGAACTACATTCTAAGTTGGCTAATAAGTAACCTTTGTTTTAGTCCCTTTCTTCAGAGGTTATCCTGGAAAACAATAAGCTACCAAAAGGAGTGACAATCAGTTATAAATCTTACTGCAAGAATGGTGTGAACGACACACAGGAAGATGGAAGAAAATGTTCTAACATTTCAATTGGAGATGAGGTAACATGGAGTATATGGCCTTCCTCAGATAATTCACAAGTAGATGGAAGAATACAAGTTATGCAGCACTTCTAAGTAGTCTTACTGTGATACTCAATTCATTTTGTTTGCAGGTTAAATTTGAGATCAGCGTGACGGCCAATGAGTGTCCAACGAATGGGCAAAATGAAACCATTAAGATTAAGCCGCTGGGTTTCACCGAGGAAGTGGAGATCAATCTGCAGTTCGTCTGCGAGTGCCAGTGCCAGAGCGAAGGAGAAGCCAACAGCCCCGCCTGCCACGAGGGCAACGGGACGTTCGAATGCGGCGCCTGCAGGTGAGCGACCACACACGTGCTTTGTTTGGCAGAGGGGAAACAGGACCTTTGTTCCCTTAGTTAGGGTTTGTCTCATTTCAGTACTTAGGAGGAAAAAGACAAGAACAAGTGTTGCAGCTTTTTTGATTTATTTAATATTAGGGGTGTTTTTTTCTCCATTTTATTTTCCTCAGTTCTGCAAGGAATCCATATACTGGAATTCATTCAGCTTGCGCTATTTCTGCAAGTGTTAATACTGATCGAATTTTGTCCTTCAAGCATGAAGTCTGCTGATTGCAAGGGCACTGAAGGCCTCCTAGTTTTGAAGGGAGCTCAGACTCTGGCCAATTGCTTCATGCCAGGGAGGAGTCAACAGTTGTGAAAGAAAATGCTTTTAATTTGAGTGACTCTGGGAGTCTTTTCTCTTTGCTTTACTTGTAGCCTTTTGAGGCCATGTTACAATATTCTTTCTAAGTGTATACATCTTTAAATCCTTCAGAATATATGTAACTTTTGTTTATTGATGCATTTGAAATTTCCAACAAGGAATTAAAATTATTTCTATTAATGCCTGTAACAGACATAGATTAGGAATATACTGCTCAGTGCATGTTTGAAAATTAAGAAAAATGATATGGATTTCTGGAAGTAGCCCAGAGAAGGTAATGGAATATCTTAGAATTTTAGAAGACTTCATTTTCCAAGAAACCTACAGCACAAAATAGAACAGTTTCTTCCTGGAAACGCTTGAGATGAAAATGTAAAGAGCAGAATGCAACATAGTTCTTCTGTAAGAAAACTAAATCCAGGTGTTCAGAAAGCAGTATTGGTCCCTGCTTAGTGAACTGCGACTGAAATAAAATATGTAGATCTTGTTCCTTGTGCTTTAATATGGGACTGCTTATTAAAGACAGCAAAAGATACTGACTGGAAACTTGCAGGGTTTCTAAGATGGACTTAACATGTGTCCAGGGCAGCTGGTGGCAGAAGGTAACTGAATGTTGGAAGGACTTGAGCTCCCTGCCTGCTTAGTATTCAGTTAGTTGAGGAGGAGGCCACTTCAGGCCATAAATGCTGTTAAATGGCTTTGTTTTGCAGTCGTGTTCCCATGCTGACTTGCAATAGGTAAAGCAGATTTCTTATTTTTGCCTTTAGGAGGAATTATTGAGCTCTGTCCCATTGTCCCTGGTGTCCCTGCAGTTTCACATAGACTTATAAGTCTTGGGGATAAGAACAGCTTTTTGCAGCAGTAGCAGCTTCCTGAGGGGAACAATAGCTCTGAACAGCAACTTTGATCAATCCCTCCTGATGATGCCAAGAACCTCTGTTTATTTATTAATATTTTAGCTTTGGTTATGAGACATGCAGAGTCCCAAAGATACCAGCTGAATTTGCTGGTGCTTAGCAGCTCTGAACATTGTTGTGTCCCAGCTCTAACTGCTGCTCTTCATTGAGAGATGGCAGCAGTTACAGCAATTACAGTGCGCAGTCACTGTCACTTAGAAGTTATGATTGTTTAGTGACATTAGAGAGGGACTAATAGTAGTGAAGTGGCAGTTTAGTTAGAGGTGGTAGCACCTGGGATAAGTAATCAGTGTAGGGACAACTTAGTCCCATTGTCCCAGTGCAGGGACAATTCAGTCCCATTGTCTCCCAGCAGCTCTAAGAACTGTTAAGTAGGTTATCAACTGGGAATCTCCTTTGAAATAGAAATTCCTTGTGAAAATAGTCACTATTGCTCCTGTTACCTCTGCTGTTTTTGCAATCTTTTTATTTATGTCCTTAAGCTTTAGCTGTGTTTACCTCTTTGGTGATGTTCTTGCCCTGCAGATGTAACGAAGGGCGGATCGGCAGACTCTGCGAGTGCAGCACAGACGAAGTCAACAGTGAGGATATGGATGCTTACTGCAGGAGGGAGAACAGCACGGAAATCTGCAGCAACAACGGCGAGTGCATCTGCGGCCAGTGCGTGTGCAAGAAGAGGGAGAACACCAATGAGGTGTATTCTGGCAAATACTGCGAGTGCGATAACTTCAACTGTGACCGCTCCAATGGCTTGATTTGTGGAGGTGAGAATTCAGTTCTCAGCAGGAAAACTGACCAGCACTTCACAAGCCTGTCGTTCCACCCTTCACAGTAGGGATACGTCGCTTGCAAGTGTATAGCTACTTGATAACAGAAAAATGAGAATTATAGGAGTTGAAAACATCTGCTTATTAGTAGAACTCCCATTTGTGGTCATGACAATATAGTATGTTAATTCAGATTTCTTCTTCCTTGAAGCACAGCTCCAAGATACAACAATTGAACTGTTTTTTTATTTACTGTAATAACATAAAATTTGGTGAGGTGAATGAGTTTTATAGTAGTTACAGCAGCAGCATGAGTTGTAGTGTTCTAGGGAGACAAAGGACCTTCATTTTTCCGTGTTGTGGAGGTAAGTTGCTAGTGCATTTACCAGCTTTTTGGATCATGTTTTATAAGCTTGTGAATGTGGAAGGCTGCTAGTGATCAGGGCCCCTGTGTGAATATAAATTGTGAACTGAAGCTGTGCTTTGATGGCCACCACTCCCAGGGAATGGCCCTCACATCGTACTGCTATTGATCAGCCTTCCCTAGTCTTGATTTTTTTTAATATTTTTTTTATTTTTAGGACAGATATGTCAAAAAAATAAAACAGTAAACAGCAGTTTTTTACTTCTGCCAGTAGCATGTTTAAAATCAGGCTTAATTTCCCTGCAATCTCTTTATTTAACGCGCAGGGAATGGTATCTGCAAGTGCCGAGTGTGCGAGTGTTTCCCCAACTTCACCGGCAGCGCCTGCGACTGCTCCCTGGACACGCAGCCCTGCATGGCCTCCAACGGGCAGATCTGCAACGGGAGAGGAACCTGCGAGTGCGGAACCTGTAACTGCACAGACCCCAAGTTCCAAGGCCCCACGTGCGAGATGTGCCAGACTTGCCTTGGGGTGTGTGCAGAGCACAAGTAAGTGCCCGTCACGGCCGCGCCGTCGCTTCCCAAGAGCTCTGTCCTGCAGCTTGTGGGACTCTCCTGTACACACTATATATACACACAGTTTTGGAAACGAGGGTCTCAATACTCTGCTTTATTCTGCTCTGAAACGTAGAGATGTTGTGCCATACCTTAGGACAATAGAAGCGATTGGATGAGAGTTAGGGATTACAAAGTAAACATTGCTAATATAGAATTTTGATAAGTTCTAGCTATTGCCAGATTTACTTCTTTAATTCTCCGCTCTGCCCCTTTTGAATGTCACACATAGAAATGTGGACTTGATATTAAATAAGTTTTATTCACTCAGCTTCATTGGGGCAGCATCTAGACCCAATCTAGATGTGGGCCGATAAAGCAGCGTGCCTGTCTCTGGAAAGGCCGGCTTGTGGAAAGCAAGGATGTGTTTCCCAAGGAATGGGAAAGTTGAAATAAGCTTTTCCATAGCAGCAGGGGTGACTGCTGCCTTTGTGCAGCTGCCTCTCAGGGCCTTTCCTTTTTGCTGTAAAAACCTGGCTCTGCCTGCTCTGCTGCAGGGCTGCCTCACAGGAGGGCTCGTCACCCAGCCTGTTCTTCCGAGCCCGCCGATGGCTCAGACACCTTCATTGTGTCTCCTGCTTCCATGCTGACCGAGAGAGCATCCGTATTCCGGACGGAGGGCTGGGAAGTTCTGATATTCTTCGCTTTAGAGATTTAGGTCTATCCTTGAATTTTGAGGGTTATTCAAGGAAGAAGGAATTTAGTAAAAGCCTTTGTTTTGTTTTTGTTAATCTTAAGGTGCATAAACATTCTGGCTTGTAAAAAGCCACGTACGTTTTTTTTTGTTTGTTTGTTTTTTTCCCTGCCTTTTGTGCCATTAGAATTTGTATTTCGTAGATCAAGTGCTGCACACCCATTGTGCACGTGTTTAAGAGCCTTGCCCTCGTTTCCATCTCCGCAGGGACTGCGTTCAGTGCAGAGCCTTTGACAAGGGAGAGAAGAAGGAAACGTGTTCCCAGGAGTGCATGTACTTCAACATGACGCGCGTGGAGAGCCGGGACAAGCTGCCGCAGCCCGGGCAGCCCGACCCGCTCTCGCACTGCAAGGAGAAGGACGTCGACGACTGCTGGTTCTACTTCACCTACTCGGTCAACTCCAACGGCGAAGCCAACGTGCACGTGGTGGAGACCCCAGGTACCAACAGCACCTCTGTGTGACCCCCTACATCACCGGGGCTAAACCTGCCACAGTGGCAGAAGAATCGCTCTGCAAAGTGGCTCCCGTTGAGTTGGATGCCTGCAGAAGCAGAGCCTCACCTGGGCTACGAACTGCAGATGCCTGGAACTGAGTGGCTTTATAAAAACTTGTAGGGTCTTTTTGAAAATTATTTAGGGTCATTTGTTTTTGTTTTTCTCCCCTCAAGCCTGGTAGACTGACACAAACAGGTTTTGGTTTTGAATAAGAGTCAGATCTGTTGAAGTATTTTGTGTTTCCACTGGTTGGACTTCTGCTTGTTTTGCATATTCTTTAACAAATCCTAGATAGCTACATTCTGATACCCTTTTTGGCTGGGGTGGTTACAGGCTTAAACACTTGGACTCTGCTGTTCACACTCCTGTGTGACCCGTGTGGGCTCAGCCCAGAGCCGCAGGGAGCCTCTCCGCACCAGGAGCAGGATCCTCCTGCTGCCGCGGGGCCCTCTCCGCGCCTTGGAGCACTGGGCTCCACGGAATCCTCCCTGGGATTGCAATTATTGATAAAGAATTAATGTAGAGAGCTATCGCTTTTGTCTGTCAGTCACCTTGAGTTACATTTAAGTTACAAACTTTAGTTTGTAATAATTACTATTTTTTGAAAATTTATTATTTTTGAACTCATATATTTCGTTTATTATGAAAGTACATGATACTTTTATCCCCCAAAAAAGGTTCTCTATTTTTTTCTTTCTCCAAACTCATCAGAAATCATTTCACAAGATGAGAAATATCATAAAAGTCTGTCTCACAGGAGCAGAATGCTGGTTGCTGATGTGTAGAGATAAGTAATAAGTACAGCTGTCTGGGGGAAAACTCGAGCACCCTCTTTTTGTGAAGCTGTTACTGTGGGATGGGAGGACTGCTCAGTTCACCTGCATTTGTAGTCTCACTAGTTTGTCCCTCCAGCACTATCACGATTTAGAGCTGTTGCTTGTTGAAAATAAAATTGCTGGTTATTTTGCTCAGAAGTAACCCAGATGAACAGCCAAAGGGGGTGTACAGCTGTGTAGACTTTATCGTCAGAACATGAACTGCTCTGGTAAAACATCAGAAGAGTAAAAAATAAGGGGAGGAAATGTTACAGGATGTATAAATTCTGGAATTTATACTATTTGAGCTTTATTCATGATGTGAGAATGACGTGAAGCAGATCTCTGATGCTTCAAATACTGGCCTCAGTACAAAGCCAATGCAAAGGCACCTGGATTGGTGGTGTCTCTGCCACTGCTGAAATCTGCTCTCACTTGCTCACTCCGCAGAGTGCCCCAGCGGCCCCGACATCATCCCCATCGTGGCCGGCGTGGTCGCCGGGATCGTTCTCATCGGCCTTGCGCTCCTGCTCATTTGGAAGCTCCTCATGATCATCCACGACCGAAGAGAGTTTGCGAAATTCGAGAAGGAGAAGATGAATGCCAAGTGGGACACGGTAAGAGCCAAGCGTCTGCTTGGGTGGGAGCTACGGTCCTTAAGGTTATATTAACTGCATAGGTGAGATTTGGGCATTTGCCTCAAATATTTCAGATCCTTTCTCTATAGGGTAAAAGGCTGGACTCCAAAAATAACATTATTTTGTTTTTAAA
>JAUBOD010000819.1:5579667-5590206 GCA_032353885.1 Nothura maculosa | reverse complement strand
AATTAAAATATATAAATTTGATGTATACTGCAGGACTGAATACCACATAAAATATCTAATTATACCTCCAGCTACTTCCAATGTCTTAACAGCAAAAGGTTTTTGTAGTAAGTATAGTGATACAAGACCCTTGCAATGCAAGGGATTCTTAGCATAAAAATAATGCACACATTCCAAAAGGAACACACACACACACACACACACACACACACACACACACACACACACACACACACACACACACACACACAAAATCTTTGTCTTCAGAGTCTAGACACCACTTAGATCAAGAGCTGTGTACGTGGGGAGAAGGTAACACAGAGTGCGAGCACTTTGGTTCACTCTAAGGGACTTCTGAGTTAAGTATCTGAGCCTGAGTTGGCCATTCTTTGTGCTTTGCTCTTGTGAAACTAAAACATATATACATAATTTTCTGATTATTTAAATGATGCCAAAATACTGAAACTGAGAACCCAATTAATCTTCTAAAGTAAAAGTCAAGGTGAAAATACCACTGAAAGCAGAACAGTTTTTAGTAAAATGTCCAGGGCTAGTGAGACAAGACCACGTCCTGACAGCAGCTGCAGCCAGGGTGACATCTGCCCATGGCTCTTGAACACCATGAAGCAGCAGCAGCAGCTGCTGCATGTGGAGAATTCTCAAACACCAGCACAACTTGTGTCAGGTCAGTAAAGACAGTTAATTGGTTTGAACGCTCTGCAGGGAGAAGCTGGAGTGATTCAACCATGTCGTGTCTACTTACCCATTCTCCCTGGTAAGGCGGGGAAGGTGAGTCTCCTAAAAGCAGAACCAGTCCTTCCATCAGACTCAGCATGAAAACTTACTCAAGACTTTTGGATATTTAACATAACAGTTTCCTAAAATACAGTTTTAAGCTACTCTAACACACTAAAATGAATTTATGTTAGCTCCACAGTCTGCTACATATTTCAGTTTTACAGAATGCAGGTTGCTCGATACAGAGGTCCCATCCCAGCCTGTTATCCAGCGCACACTGCCCGATTCCCAGGCATTGCACTTCCCTGGGAAGAGGGGAGGCTTCCCAGTGCCTTCTGAGCCCAGCTCTTATCTCGCGCTCCTCATAGGTCCTTCCCTCATTCTCTCACTTCATTCCCGACGCTCCTTCCACTGTTTTGGACATAGGGGGCTGGCAGAGCAGAGGGCCCTGGCTGGAGGGGCAGCCAAGCTCAGGGTGTGGGGCTGAGCTCCCCTGCCCCGGCCTCAAGGGACAGGCCAGTGGGGACAGGGCCTGCCCAGACCTCCACAGCAAGGGCAGCAGGGGGGCAGTCAGGGAAGCAGCTCAAACACTTGGGGAAGTAAAAAGCTCAGTTGAAATGCTGCATTTTTTCTGACTAGAACACAAGGGGTTTTTTTTTCCCCTTTTCCCCAAATAATTTAGCATATACATCTGTAACAATTTTGTAAATACAAGTAAGAACCTTACTTTTGTTCTCAGAAACATCTGATTTTTTCACCAGCTTTCTCTTGTGAAGTTCCATTTCTGATGGCTTCTGAAATCGCCCTTCTGTACAGAGTATGTAAAAATAAATAATCAGAATACAATATATGGCATTAAATACTAAAGTAAATTCTCATTTTCTTAGAATTAGGTTCAGTTTTTAGGTTTTTTAAAAGATAAATTCTGCCTTAAGAATAGGTAGACTCCCATTATTAAAAGTACATATGAAATTAAAAATCCTATGGAAGTGTAAAAATCTACGTGTAACTAACGTCATCTCACACTGTGATGCAGTTTGCCCAGGAGCAGTGAACTCGGGTAGGAAACAGCAGGAAGCCTCCATTGGGCCACAAGCCCTCCTTCCATCAGACAAGCCCCAAATCCCCTCTATTGTGTCACTCCCACACGGAGCACCGGCCTTCCGAGTTACCTGGCACCAAGGCTGGAAGGGCAGAAAAGTCAAAATGTATTTTGGAAACAGCCCTGCTCGGCGTCACGGGAGGGAGCGGCGGTGAGGGCTCTCTCTCGTAGGCTGGCAGTGAAGGTTCTTCTGAAATGAAGGATAAAATATCAGATTAAAAAAAAAGAAACAGACCAAAAATAAAATAAAAAGCTCACTCAAAATTACACCATGTCCACTAAGGGGAAAAAAAGCATCTCCATATTAAAAAAAAAGCCAACAAGCAGAGGCGATGGTAACGAGTCATTACAAGCAAGAAGATAGCAAACAATTACACAGCTTTCTTGGTTAACTTCATACAACTTTCATCTCTTATTGCTCAGAATGCATTCAACTTAAATGTTATAATTCTAAAATCTGTATATGTTTATTTTGCTCATTTTAAATAACGTTACTAAGAACTGTGTTAAGCAAGTAAAATACTCCTTTGGATCTGAGGTGTAAGCAAAGTATCAGAAGCAGGTGCTTTTGTGATGGGGCAATCTAGCAAAATCTGCATTAGTTCTCAACTGTTTTCAGAAAAACAGCCTTGACAAGAAATTACTTTATTTAATCAGAAAATCAATGAATGTGTACTTGAATTCTGATACATTCTTCCTTACCAAGGGAGCTCCCCAGCACTATGACTCAGTAGCACTATCCCCATTTACGAGGGGATAAATGTGAAAATTAAAGCATAATATTTGAAATCTTGAATGCACCAAGTGTCTTAAAAACTGATCAGTTAATGAAATACAGATCAAATATGCTCACTGTCTTCTCTGTCGGTCCCTATACACACATATCAGTGCTGCAAAGGTTACCAAATACAGAAAGACAAGAACTTACGTTTAGGTGATGAAATTGCATTTCTTCCTTTCAGAAATCGTATCAAATTCTGCGTTCTGCAGAAGACTGACTACTGAGTTAGCTTTGAAGTAAATCATTAAAGATCCCTTTTTTTATAAGATATAATAATTATTTCAATATTTGGCTTTTAAATCATAGTGCGTATGTATAGCAAAGAACAACACAGCTTAAGAAGTGGGATAACAAAGGGAGGGAGCCACAATTTCACCTTGTACACCCTTTAAGTGTTCCTATAAATAGTTAAGAGTAATTAGAACATAAGCATGAAATAGCACTATTTAAATGTTGTCACAATAATTGTACTGAATTCCATGTTTAGGGAAAATATCTGGAAAGCTGGAGTTCTCTGTGGCAACTGTCTATGACTGATTGCTCAACTGTCCCCCGAGGAGACGAGTTGCTAAATTGTTCCGAGCACCTTCCAGACACACAGAAACAGGAATGCTCCCTGTTTGGATACTCCCAAGGCTGCTCTACAAAATACCCAAACCTCATGCAGGGAAGAGGAGCCAAAACCCAAACCTGGTGCAGGGAAGACGGGACAGAGACCCAGCATCGCGGCCTCGGAGGGGCAGCCGCGAGCACCGGGGCCTCCCAGACGAACAAGTTACTGCCCTAGGGCCCCTGCTCCTGCCCAGCGCCGTGGGCTGGGAATAGGGCAGGACACAGGGACAGCGCTGGGACATGTCACCGAACGCAGGGAATGTGCAGCTGGAGAGTCACAGAAGTCACTCCAAGGATTTAAAACGTGAATTGATGTTTAAAAAGTATATATAATGTGTGTATATATATATATACACACACACACACACACACACACACACACACACACATACACACACACACATATATATAATGTATACATTATATATGTGTGTAAATGTATATGGTTTTATATACATGTACATATATATACACACACATATATATGTACATGTATATATATGTACATGTATATACATGTACATATATATATACATGTATACTTGTGTATATACATATATATATGTGTATATATATATATATACACGTGTGTATATATATGTGTGTGTGTGTGTATATATATGTGTGTGTGTGTATAAACATATAACCTCAAACCACAACAAGAATACAGAAGCCCAAGCCATTTATTACCTGGAACTGTCCCTTTCTTACTGATGCATTTCTCCATACTTTGAATAACCGACATGGCTGGCAGAGTGGATGGAAGATTTGGAAGCAGGATTTTTTTTTTCAGTGCCAACAATTCATCTTCTGCAAAATCAGGTTACATAACACAACTCACAGAGTGATTAACAAATAATATCTCACCAGATGACACATTATAATCAATGAATAGGTTTCTAACTTAGTTATACTGTATATTTGTAGACATTAGCATAGCTCATCATCTAGACTGATAAACATTCTTCAGGATTCTGCTCTTTTTCTCTCTTCTATTCCCGTACAGCTGTACTATTGCAATCTTGGTCAATCTGTCTTTTTCTCTCCCCTCTTCTCTTTTCCATCAGAAATAAATATTCATCATCACAGAATCACAGAGTAGCTGAGTTGGAAGAGACCATCAGAGAAGATCTGACGCAGCCTCTGGCTCAAAGCCATCCCAACCAGGGCAATGAGCCCAGGCCCCATCCGGCTGGGATAGGGACACTCCAAGGATGGAGACCCCACAGCCTCTCTGGCCACTCCCTCTGTGTCCCAGTGAGTCCCCACCCTCACAGGAGGGAAGGAACTTGTATGATCCACTTTCTCATCTCGCATTTTGTGCCCACTGACTCTTGCCCTTTCACTAGCTCCAGCTCTTTTGTTTGCATATATAGAATATCCATATTCTATAATATGGATAGAAAAGAATAATTCTTTGTTAAAAAAAAGGAAGACAGAAAACAGTAACTATGTATTTTTAAAGTAGAACTCTCTACTTACCAATGCTTCTCTCTTGAGTAAGTGGAAGTGCTAAAAGAGCATGTTCTGGCTCCAAAATTCTACCGTTTAGAGGCTGTTTTCCAGGAGCTTCTGATTTTCTTTCAAATAAATCAGAACTGCTGCCAAAGCACCTATCTAACAGAAAGAAAATATTTAGAAGCAACCATGAATACACGTGCCAGAACACTGAGTACTGGAAAGGAACTCAAGTGAATGCTCATTAATGATAATTCCCTAGCACTGATGTATTTATTATCTCATTAGAAAGAATAAAATACAACTAAAAAAAACTGTAGGGAGGAATTTTAAATAGGAATATCTGGGTTAAATATTAAAAATATATACTAAGGACAAGATTTTTTTAAAAGACAGATTAAGAATGGAAGTTTTTTGCAGATCCATCTTTTAAAATATTGAGGCTTCAAATATTCTGTCAATAAAAAAAGGATCAAAAATATAAAACAATCTCATTACTTTGATCCACAACAGATCCACAACTTATACTGCAAGTTCTCTAAGTTCACAAGTACCCACCAAGGGACAGCCTTTGAAACTTGTCTGACTATTTTTAGGATTCTGGGTCTAATTTTACACAGGTGATTAGGACTCCCACCACAGACAACCACACATGCTTAACATTTTCATCTCATTCTTAAGTGATTTAAAGACCAAGATCTTTAAAGACCACCTATTCATGGTTTTGCATTGCAAACTATTGAATTTTCTTTTAGAGAATAGAGTATTTGCTATTTGAAAATTTCAGAATGTATCCTCTCACGAGAATATTTTTTATCAACTAAGGACATCTTACTGTGAAAAATAAACCAAACCTGCAGACAGATGTGTGGAAAGTAACTTACTAGCACCAGTGACCACTGCCTGCTTTTGTCTTTTGCTCTGTGCTTACTGAGAATATGAAACACAAGGAGAGGGACAGAGCTAAGAGAGGGCACTTGTGGCAGCACATTATAGTGCCTAGTGGTTGTATAGGAGGGTTTAGGAAAACAATGAGAGTTTCAGAGTCAGGGAAGAATGTGAAAACAGAGGGGAACATGTGAGGTTTGGAAGCAGTGCAGAAAAGAAAAGGGGAGAGGGAGAGAGGTAGAGTTGGAGCAATGGCAGAAGTAGAGGCAAATCTGGCTCTTTCCAAGTGAGCCCCCACATTCATGTATCTACCTGTTTGCTTTCAAGCCACTTCTACAGAGATACTTCGCACTTACCAGGGAATCTGTCTGCAATTAAATGGCTTATTACCACATTCTCAACTTGCTGCAGGCTCTTTAGATTCTCTTCTATTTCAGAAACCAAAGTCTCTCTTTCCTTGACGAGTTCCTTTACTTTGTTTCCTACTGGAGAAAGGTGATTTTGATGCATTTATTTGAGAAAATAATTTAAAGAGTATCATTCTAGAATGAAAAAAAAGTATTTGGTGAATAATTCACAGAAGGGATGAAAATAACAAACATACTGGAACAAAATATAAGAAAGAGATTAAGAAATAAGAGAATACATAATTCTCTGCCTCTATATTCACTAAGGAGGAGCTTCAGGAGGCTGTCAACTTAAAATCTCCCATCATGGGTATGTATCAGAGAAATTATTCAAACATCAACAGAAAATACTTCAGATATAATTTACAAAGAAATAGCAAAAAACTGCCAGAAGCCAATGATAAGTATTTGAGATGGCTACAGCAAGTTGGAGATGAACATCAGATCTCTGAACCAAGAGAAGGGAACACAGCTAACAGCCTCCATTTCTGGCAAGTTTGAAAGGATTTTCTTGGAGGTTTTACAAAAGTTACAAAAGAATTAGCCAGATGTTTTTGCTGTTAACTGGTAAAAATGATAAGATCTAGCGGATCTTCCCCCATAAAGTAGGGGAAAGAGTCAACACGGGCAGAGTCCCTCAAGTCTCTGGATTTCCTTGAGACAGTAAACAGGTATGAACCGATCTCTTTCTGTTTACACAGATTTCCAAAGGCTTCCAGCAATTTATTAAAGATCAAAGATGATGAAAGCACTGGAGCATCTATCATATGAGGAAAGACTAAGCAAGCTGGGCCTGTATAGCCTGGAGAAGAGAAGACTGAGAGGGGTTCTGATCAACATGCATAAGTATCTGAGGGGAGGATGTAGGGAGGAAGGGCCCAAACTCTTCTCTGTGGTGGCCAGTGACAGGACAAGGGGTGATGGGAAGAAGGTGAAACACAGGCAGTTCCATCTCCATGTGAGGAAGAGCTTCCTCACTGTGCGGGTGACAGAGCCCTGGAACAGGCTGCCCAGGGAGGTTGTGGAGTCTCCTTCTCTGGAGATCTTCCAAACCTGCACCACCCTGTGCCCTGTGCTCTGAGTGCTGGGTTGGACTAGATGATCTCCAGAGGTCCCTTCCAACCTCAACCATTCTACGATGAGAAGGGTGCTCAAATGAATAAATAAATGGAGGAAGACAAGAATCAATCATAGGGACTGGACTAATTCTGTTCTCTCGTTTGAAATGCATGGAGTCCTTGCAGGAGCCTAGAGTAGGGCTCTCCTTTTAAACAGTGTAAGTTCTCTGAAAAGGGCTGATAATCAACATAATTCATGAATATATGTTCAAGTAAATGAACCTGAACAGAGACTACATGAGAAGGCAGATAAATTTAATACTCATAAATGAAAGCCAAGTGAAATGAACAAATCAGTCACAGCTGTACATAGTAAATGGGGATCTCTCAACTACTGTTGCCTACTCAGGAAGGAAAGCTCTGAGTCAGCCTAATGCTCAGCATCTGTTAATAAAACATACAGAATACTAGGAATAACTGCAAAAAAACCAGAAAACCATGGTCATATGTTTCAAACATCACTTTGGTCCCCAACGTCTCAGAAAATACGCAATGAAACTAGAAACAACAAAACAACAAAATCTTTAGTCCTCAATGTAGTCAGATGGAAAAAAAAAAGAAAAAAAAAAGACATACTGTAGATATTGAAGATCTAAATTTATTTAACATATGGTTTAAAAACTTGACAAATTCTTGGCAGAAAGAAATAATCACTGAATATTAACTACAGCATGTACCAACTGTGATACAGATAGAAACTGGACAATGTTGTGAGAAGCATCGTATACTGTTCTCCACACACCTGCTTGTGAACACAGCTGGCAACAGGACACTGGGCCATATAGAGCTTGAAGGTGACCCAGGGTAGCTGGGGCCAGTGCTCTCCAACACTTACCATCCGTGCCAGGAGCCTGGCTGGCAGCCAGGTTCCGAGTCTGTTGCAGATCTTTCCAATTTGATGCCAGGCTGGTAAGTAGAAGTTTTCTTTTTCCTGTTAGGTCCTGCATTTTTTCCTCTGTCATAAAGAAACATTTAGCATTAATAACTGGAAGTAAAGTAGACTTTCTATTTTAAAATATGATTCAAAAGAGATAGCAGACTCAGTATGTTTGACTGGCCTGCTACTTTGTGTCACCCTAATGTGTCCACTGAAACCTCATATTGTCTGGAACTGATGCAACAAATTCTATTTCAAGGTCTGATAAAAAGATAAAACATTTTTTCCACAAATCTCTCAAACAGCAATAAGAAATGACTGTACATCACACTTGCCTGGGAGCTACTGCAAAAGCAGAGAAGCCTGGCATAAAATGCTGGAAGAGCCAGAGACTTTAGCACAGTCTAAGACAACACTTGCCCTTAGCAGCACGTGACTAAGGAGATACCAGCAGTCACCACCTCAATAGTCTCTTCTTTCTCTTGAAGAATGAACTCTTACACCAGTAGAAAAAAAAAAATCTAGTTCATTTGTATAGGCCTTTCCAAACCATCTAAAACATAAGTATCCAAATTTATCTTCATTTCTTTAAGTGGTGTATTCAGGCAGGGTCTGACCTTTGCAACGAAGTCAGTCTCCAGCACAACACTACTGCTCATCAGCTTTTACTGAAATAACTATTTGAACTGGAAAACTAATATGAGTCATTTTCATTTTGTACTGGTCAAAAATGGATCATAAAGGTTTTTTTTTTAAAAAAAGCCCCATCTTCCTTTCTGGTCCTTCTCAGATTTTTTTCTGATTTTAACTTTAAAGGCATTAAGACCTTTTCTTCTATCAAGATTTCTCCCCTCCTAGAAGACATCATGCTGGTTCTTGCATGAATGACAATATTTGACTGCATAAAAGAGTAAAGCTCTAGAAAAAGGTAGGTTTTTACTGGTTCACATAACAAAATTCTTTGAGTAAAGTAAGCAGAAAGGAGACAATGACAAACAAGGGAAATGAACAGTCGGAGAAGCCTCCCATATATAAGAGCCTCCTAGACAGTCCATAGGGAGTAAGCAAAACTCTGTACTCATATGATATTAAGTCTTCACTCACCACAAAATCTGTATGTGTCTCTTTGGTCTATTACAACACTCTCTGCTTGTTTCAAGTCTTGTGAAGTTTCTTCCAGACTTGACAGGAAACTCTTCTTCTGGTTCATTAATTCTTTCAGTCTGTCCTCTACAGAGAAACATTTTAGTAAGCAAAATGTATTTATACTTTGCCAGAAAAGGCTTTAACATAACTTCCTTAACACCCTTAAATATATTTGTTCAATGTCTCCAGTGGATGCCGAGCATTCAGACTACATACTGATACTACTTCAGAAAAGCTTCTATGTTCAACCACTCCTACAAATCAGGACTTAAAACAGCTTCTCCAATATATCTATAACTAAAAAAAAAAAAGTTTGTGTGCACCTGCATGCATCATATGTGTGTGATTATTTCATCACTGCATTAAAAACTTATCAGATGACCCCATGACTGTTCTTCTCTATCCTCACCGTTTATGCTCTCTGGTGGGATAACTGGATCAGCCTCTACCATTTGCAGGTCTCGCAGAGTTGGTTCCAAACTTGACAACAGAAGTCGTCTTGTTTCTGGGATGTCATACGCTTGCTCTTCTATGCAAATGAAAGTATTTGATAATCAATCACTTAGAGAAATGTTAATTCCTATTTTCAAAATGCATGACAACTTAAAATCAGAACACTAGATATTTATGCTCTTTCTACAGTAAATAATAATGGGTTTTACCAAGCATGACAACTGTAATTTCTAGTTGAAGGAGAGGAGGAAAATATATAAACTTCCATGTTCTCCATATAGTGGACTAGAGAAGTAAATTTTCTTATCCTTTCTTGATTAAACAGTTGTCAAGAGAAATTTCTGAAAATGTTTTTGTCTCTTTTTTAATTTTGCCTTAGTACTTGTATTGTAATATTTCTGTTTTGTTTCACTTCAATTTTCCTCTGTTTGCTATGCCATTCTACAGAATTTCCCTTACCAACACAAAGGCCAGATTATCTGGAATATCTTCATCCATCAAAGACTGCTATCCTCAACCCTCTCTATTCTATCCATTTCCTTTTTATTCTTAGTGTACTGAACTTTGAGTGGTCTCATCTTTCCCTGGGCCTCCCCTTCTTTGCAGCTCTTCTTTTACAGCTACAGATTTTTTTTTCCTATTATCCCACAGTTTTCTAGTAATTCCTCTTTAGCTCTCTGCCAATTTCTACACCCTTTACTTAAGAAGAGCAAAAGCAGGATCTCTGCAAAATATTAAGCCAGAGAATTACCCTCCTTGCTTAAGAGCAGTAAAAATTGAAAAGTAAAACTTCAGAGATGCTTCCTGTTGGCCATGAGGAATGGGTTAGGTGCATATCATGCACTGACAGCTCTTAAGCAGCTCAGAAAGAAGAGGAATCATTTGCAGGTCAAGTAATTTTTTACAGCAGTGATTTTTGACATTTAAACTATTATCTTGCTAGGTAGCAGTTCATAGAG